>PVHP010007061.1:0-58022 GCA_004024765.1 Zapus hudsonius | reverse complement strand
CTCTCTCTCACTCTCTCTCTTGCTCTCTGTATCTCTCTGCTTGAAAATGAATCAATAAAAAAAAACAAGTTAAAATATTTGAGATAGAGACAAAGAGGCAGGCAGTGAGTATGGGCGTGCCAGGGCCTCCAGCCACTGCAAATGAACTCCAAACACATGCACCACCTTGTGCATCTGGCTTTATGTGGATCCTGGGGAATTGAACCCAGGCGGTCAGACTTTGAAAGCAGGAACCTTTAATTGATGAGTCATCTCTGCAGCCCTATAAGGTTCTTAAGACCATGTTTATAGCAGAGGGAGGGGAAGGTCCAACTTCTCTTTGAGAAAATAACATTCTGGTCATGATGATTGCATGACAATGTCAATGTGCTTAATGTGTGGACCTGAGCAAGATGTTTGTCAAGGAACTGACAATTTTTTTTAAACATTTTTTAAAAAATATTTTATTTATTCATTTTCAAGCAGAGAGGAGAGAGAGAGAGAGAGAGAGAGAGAGAGAGAGAGAGAGAGAGAGAGCGCACACTAGGGCCACCACCTTGTGGGTCTGGCTTATGTGGGTCCTGGGGAACTGAACCTGGGGCCTTAGGCACTAGAGGCAAGTGCCTTAACCGATGAGCCATCTCTCCAGCCCTGACAAATTTATTTGTCCTGCTGTTTTCACCTTGCTTTGGGGTTTAATCCTTCTTTGCTATTCCCTCATTCCTTGTTTTTGAGAATGTTTATTCTGTGACATTGTATGTTGGGATTACAAAATGTGTTTGATGTTATATGGGCTCACAGTTAAGAGACTGCCTGTGTCTTAGAAGAGACTCTACACATGCTTTTGAAGTGTTGGCACCATTAAAGACTATGGATGCCTTTTACATGAGCTCCAGGCCCTCAAGCTAAGGGGGCAAAGAATGGAAGGTTATGGCTTAAAATTGATGTTTGGATATCTAGTTGACAAGGGGTAGAATTGTGATGGATGATACTGTCAGCATGATTTAGAATCATGCCACCTAGACGACAATTTCTGAGCATGCCTAGCAGGGATTTTCTAGATTTAATCAATTAAGGTGGGAAGACTTACCCAAAACATGGGTGGCCCCACTCCATGGGCTGGGGTTCTGGACTGCATACAAAGAAGGGTAGCTGTGTGCCAACATTCACGTACTGCTCTCTGCTTTCTGGGAATGCAAGGTTACCAGCTGCTTCATGCTCCTGCCCTCATGCCTTCCCAACATAATGGATTATTACCGTCACCTATATGCCGAAACAAGCCCTTCCTTCCTAAAGTAGCTGTTGTCAGGGCATATGGTCACAACAATGAGAACCAATACAGAAACTGCTCGTGGCCAATAGGTCAGCTCAGCACAGAAAGTGAGGCTAGAAATTTGCAATGCTTTTGGTCCATTACAATGAAGTTACTAATTTTAATGCTTAGAAGAAAAGATAAAAGAAATGATGAACTTGGGTCTGGACTCATTCAATGGTTAAAGTATGTAGTAATCCACAATACACTATATACTGAAGGACAACTTTTTACAGTTCTTAGCAAGCAATTATCTTTTATCTTTATTTCCAAAATTTTCTAAAGTGAACATGTATTATTTAAAAAATAAAACAGTATCTTTTAAAGATGACACCACATTTTAAAATCTGATGAAGTTGAATCAATAGATAAACATGGTTTACTATTCTGACTGTGGAAGCAGCTTCTACACAAATCAAGGTTTAGCCTCCCTGGGCTGTTCCTGACTCCTAGGTAGAGGCTCTGTCCTGGCTTGGAGTCCACATCGAGATATGAACACAGGATGGTCCCACAGTTGGGATGTCCAGGAACAGACATGAGAGCTGCTGGCTTCAGATAGTTCACAGCCCAATCCATAACAGCGGGATGGAATCATGTCAAGCACTTCCATAAATTGATCACGTATCCAAAGAGGACTCATTTGGGCACAGCCAATGAGGTTTTGAAAATATATTTTAAGGAAAAATAAATAATCTGCACAATATATTTACAAGGGTCAGTTGGTTTGTCCTTCACCCTAATTACTGTGGGAAACTACGATTTGACCACTAAGAGGCTGGTTGTTCTTTCTAGTTCAGCATATGTGGGATTGAAAATCCAAAACTTTTTGATTTATAAATACACAGAATTTCAAACTTAGAAGAATTTTAAAGAAAAGAAAGAAGTACAAATGGTTTTGGAGTCCCCACTCCTTTACTGATGCTGCATAGCCTTCAGGGCATCTTCCATGTCCTTTCCAGTTCTTTCTGGAAACAAGGGCCTCACAGACGCTGCCAGTCACTGACCCTATCTCTCTGTGTCCCAGAGAACACTTACGCCAGCTACACACAGGAAGCACGAGGGATAACCATGGACGAGGGTACAGGACTGAGGGGACTGTTAAAACTTGAAGAGGTCAATGAAGTGCTGTGGAGACACGGGCGTGAAGCAGCTGTCAGGGTCGGCTGCAGTACAGGGATGTCCTGAGTCCTGTGAAGAAGGGAGGAGGAGGTGGGTCAGGACACATTAACAGTTAGCCAAACTTCCAGAGGGACATCTGCATTTGATTCAGTGAACCCTGACCCCACCTCAATGCTTGGCAAACAACCAGGATGGCCCAGGGGAAGTCTGACAGATAGTAATGTCTTATCTCTGGAGTCACTTTGTGAGAGACATGGGAGCTACAGGTCTCTGCATCCATGGCTCACCCCTCCACATCCTACCTCCTGGATTCAGCTAACCTGGCTTCCTGGTTTCCTCTAAGTCCGTACAGACCTGAGGAGTGGGCAGGGTGGATGGGACCTGATATATCTCTCCATGAGGCATATCTGCATCTGCTGCTGGTTCTGTGTGGTCTTCTCTACATCCCCACACTCATGACCACATTTATACTTGCACCATGCCCCAGCTGGAGGGTTTCTTTGTTCTGCTCAGGATTGGGGTGGCCTGTCAGCCCTGCTCATACAAATGGCCCCAGATCACTCCTAATGCCCAACAGTACATGTGAAGAAGTTAGCAGTGCTCACAACTAAGAAGCTGCAATCACATTTAGCTGAAGTGACAAGAGAAAAACAAGACTTTTTCTGAAGAAAACTGACACCATATGGAGAGACTGTAACTGGAGCTCTCTCTCTGGCTCCCAGCAGACCACCTGAGTACATGGATGGCTATTCTGTCAGCCTTCAGGGACAAGTCTATTGCTGTCAGACAAGCTGTCCGTGGCTGGGACCATGCATGCGATGGAGCAGCACACGGCCATGGAGTACCTTCAACAACCAGGCAAGCTGGTAGTCCTTTGAGGGCATCAAGAGAGCCAGCGAGGAAGCAGCAAAGGGAAGAAGAAGGAAAAGTTAGCATCAGACAAAGCTAGATGTAATTAGGCATTTAATTTGAAACATATATATGTGAAAATAACTGAAATGTTGGATAAGTTTGGACAATATAAAATATTATGAAAAGACCCCAAATCTTCAACGATTTAATAGCTGAGGGAGGGCAGGAGAAAGACTTCCATTCCTTTTCAAGTCTTTCAAACCGACAACTTGGGAGGCCATGCCAGTCAACTGTTGACTGAAAAAGGTAAAGCAGTGCTTAGATTTCCATGAAAATTTTAACAGATTCTTTTGGAGAAATCCCCTCACCCTTGTCCTGAGGGCTCACTCTATGCCAAACAATGTAGCTAACTGGGAGCCATGTGTGCAACCAGGCCCTGCATCAAGCCATAGCCAGACACTTTGCTCCTTGGGGCACATCAGCATCTGCCGCTGGTTCGCAGTCTACCCTACAGCCCGGCACTCATGGCTGTCTCCATGCTCACACCATGCCCAACTGTGTCTGTCTTCTGCTCAGCAGTAGGGTGGCCTGTCAGTACTAGGGACCAGGCTACTGGATAGGCTCTGAGGTCTCTGTCTGACACACTGACATAAGAAAGAGGCACAGAAAGGTTGTGTCCTTGTACTGGCTTCTCTAGCTCACTCTACAAGTTCACAGTTTCTTATAGGTTTCATACCGTCTGAGACTGAGGAGTCAGGATGGAAACATGAATGTACTGACTACCCTTGTAGGCATGCTAGTGATCTGGATGGGAACAAATGATGGGCAGAAAAGTTAACAAGAACCTCTCCATCAAGCCGGGTGTGGTGGCACACACCTTTAATCCCAGCACTCAGGAGGCAGAGGTAGGAGGATTGCTATGAGTTCAAGGCCACCCTGAGACTACATAGTGAATTCCAGGTCAGCCTGGGCTAGAGTGAGACCCTACCTCGAAAAACCGAAAAAAAAAAAAAGAACCTCTCCATTGGAGCCAGATGGAAAACCAGCCCGGGAGCAGATAGGCAATATGGAACTGGCACCATGCCTGATACAAAATGAGATGGGGCACAGTGGTGGTGCAGCTCCTCCACGTTCCTAATAGCATTTAAGTTCCTAGTGTCAAGGTCAATACTGTGTCTCAGTAGGCTGAGCATGTACAACAGCAGGTACCTTCAGAGATGCACCACACTTCTACATACTGGGCTGCAGGTGTCCATGCCAGTAGCCATAATGGAGGCCACCAGGGCCTGCTTAACTCTGCCTATACATCTGGACTCTGCCCACAGATGTCACTTCTGGACAGTGGCTGGACAAATCTTAGCAGAGGGGAAGTATCTGATGACTTTCAGGAGTCAAGATACAGGGTGGCTTCCTTACATTTTCACACTTGTTCAATAACAGAACAGCAACTAAACAGGGACTCTGGAAGGTGGGAGGGGAAGTTGTGCTGGGATGACTCTCTGGGGCCTTGACCACCTGCCGAGCATGGTGCCACTCACCCTCCAGGCCAGGTGTGTTGTCCTGAATGGCAAAGACTAGTAGGTAGGTATCTTCCCTAAGAGGACCTGTTCTGAATTTTCGTACTGTGTCCATAACGGCAGGAGAGGTCCCTAAATGCAGAAACTTGCAGGCCAATTGTTTAGAAAGCTAAAAATAATCCCTCATAAAAAAATCAGAACTTACATATTTCAGGAAACTTAAACAGAACATTCCTATATTGCCCAGCAACACATAAACTACAGACAAAGCAAACATGTTTCCTTGTGTTATTTTCCTTTGCAGATAGGAGAAGTGCCAATACTCTTGAAAACTGTTCCAAGAAATTTTCCAAGAAAAATATTGAAGATCACATTCCAAACTGAAAGCCATCAATCCCATGAATAACACCATTCTGTATAAGATTATCTCTACTTTATAGAAAATCATCTGAAGAGGAACAAAGAGTTCAACCTGTATGCGACCCGTCTCACCCGCACCTTGTGACAGAGGCACGTCCCTGTGCTCTTGAAGCATGAAAGCTTCAGGCACTGGGCAGAGTCCTGAGAGGAGCTGCTGAGTGGAACAGTGTCGAGTTCATCTCCTTTCTGACTGGCCCATGACTGGGAAAAAGGGACACCAGACGGCTGTCTTCTTGTATGTATAACCTCAACAAGGAACTGATGACAGGTATGGATACAAGTCGTCCCTGTTCTCAAGGGACAACAGATGGCCCATCACAGAGAAACTTTACAACACTTGGCATTTTAAGAGAGAGGGGAGGTACCGCAAGGTCAGAAACGACAAATCCTAATCATCCCCCCTAAGTTGTTCTTGCTGGAGGAATCAGCAGCTACTACTCAGGCCTCTTCCTGCCTCTGATAAAATAATCAGAACTCTGTTAAAATAATACAAGACAGCCTCAGCATCTTTATGTCTCTGCTCAGCTGTGGATAATCATAATTTTAAAAAGCCATGCCTTAAGCCGGGCGTGGTGGTGCATGCCTTTAATCCCAGCACTTGGGAGGCAGAGGTAGGAGGACTGCCGTGAGTTCAAGGCCACCCTGAGACTACAGAGTGAATTCCAGGACAGCTTGGACTAGAGCGAGACCCTACCTCGAAAAAATAATAACAACAAAAAAAGCCATGCCTTTATAAATGGGAGTTTGAAATAAAAAAAAATATTAAACATATTTGTCTCTTTGCCAACAATTTAGAGCTTGGCCTGTGATCCATGTAATAACAAATCTAGATATGTATAAAGCAAAACAATCCAAGCATGCTATGGTGGCTACCTGAAGTCAAGGCTGAGGAGCAGAGCGTGGGAGGCTACGCCTCCTCTAACCTAGGAGTACAGTGAAGGGGCCTCTGTAGGCAGCCTGGTGCAGGAGGGGCGGTTTTGTTCACACTCTCAGGCACTATGCTTCTCCAGTTTCAGTACATCTTCCCAGTGAAGTCAAATAATCAAACATCAGGTAGACCACAATGTGCACACCAGTGGGATGCAATATCAACCCAGTAAAACAAGTCATAGGAAGAGAAGTGAGGAAAAGGGTTCTCCTCTGGTTACGTATGGGAATCATAATGTCACTAGAGACACAGTGTATGTAATAAGATTTCAAACAATAGGAGGTGACAGGCTGAAGGATCCACAATTAACTGTCTGAATATGGAAACTGCCCATGACAATGCTTTTCATTAAAGGATCAGCCTTGCAGGTAAGTAATGATAGTCCTATTAAGTTGTGATCACCTACGTGAGAAAGAAAAGCAGGTTTTCTTGGAAGCCTGTGTGCCCTCTAATTCCACTGCCCTAAGGATGTGGTTTTGGGAGAGGAGGCTGGAGGTTGGTCTCCTGGCCCCCTGCAAATGGTGGGCCTATCTTCCAGATGAGAACAGGATTCTTCTTTGGGTAAAGTGTGAGGCACCCAGGGCCCTGCCTAAGACTAGAGGCTCAGAAGCTTAACTGGTTCCCGTACACATCTCCCACACCACATCCCTAGCAGGAAGACGAATGCCCGCACTCAGGAGAGGCACAGAGTCAACAATGCTGACTCAAAGCACAAGGGCTCACTTTCATGGACCCCTGCTCCCCATATGTGATGCAGTACATCTCATACTTTCCCATCACAAGTAGTATTTTCCATTCTTTTCTTACCTTTCCACTTAAAATATAGGTGAAGAGTTTGTTTCACTGATTCCAATCCTCAAATTCCAAGAGTACATTTTAAAGTATTACCTTCCAAAAGAGAATGCTGCAATGCCGACAGAAATGTAAAGTGTCTCCGTACTGTTCTTTAGTTGGGTAATATTTCTGAAGTGTAAAATACATCAACTTCCATTCGATATGACCTTTTTCTGAAAGGATCAAATGTCTACAAAACTAAACAAATGAAATCGTGTTCAGAATCAGCAGATGAGTTTAAAAACACATTAGATATATTGTTAAAGACTATTCAGTACATGAAAATTTTAATTATTTAAGCTGAACTTGGATTAAATCAATGAGGCGCACGGCGACAGCAAGCAGCTTTGAGGCAGGCAGATGGAAGATAGCTTTGGGATAGTTAAAGGTGTCATATATTTGTATGAAGGATATAAAAAAAATCACACCTGCACTCAACTTGGCAATGGGCAGTGGACTTGAAAAGGTATTTTTCCTAAGAAGACACACAAATGGCCAAATTCCTCATGAAGATGCTAACCACCTGAAGTGGAAAGATAAACCACTTCATAGCCACTGGGATGGCTAGCTATACTCAGGAAACAGCAAGTGCCGGGGAGGGTGTGAAGAGCTGGACACTTCTAGAAGTGAAAAATGGTGTGTCCACTGTGGAAAACAGTTGACAACTTCTCCAAAGATTAAGCATACTCATCATCTGACCTGTGATTACACTCTTAGGAAATAATCCATGAGAATGAAAACTTTTCCACAACAAGCTGGGTCATGGACAAGTTGCCAGCCAGCATGCTTGGCAGGTGTTTAGATATCCAGACCCCAAACACATCTTGTTGATGTCCACAGCAGCAACCATCTCAGTAGCCACAAGGTGGAAGCAAAGCCAGTGTCTGGCAGCTCCCCAAAGGAATGAAGTTCAGATTCATAATACCTACCACATGCATCCTGAGGAGCATTACACTAAGAGGAAAGAACCCATGATAAAAATCCACATGGTGTATATTCCACTAACCTCAAACATCTAGAACAGGGAAATCCAGAGACAGAAGGTAGATAGATGAGAGGTTTAGGGTTGGGGTGACAGCTGAAGAGTGTAGGTAGGAATTCTTCTGAGGTGACAATTGCTTTATGAAATTGACTGTAGTGACAGCTGTACACAGTGGGTAGTATCTTTTTTTAAAATTATATTTATTTACTTACTTATTTCAGAGAGACAGAGTGAGTATGGGCATGTTAGGGCCTCCTGCCACTGCAAATGAACTCCAGACACATGTGCCAGCCACTTTGTGCATCTGGCTTTACGTGGGTACTGGGGAATTGAACCTGTGCTGTCAGACTTTGCAAACAAGGGCCTTTAACTGCTGAGCCATCTCTCCAGACCAGTGAATAATATCTTAATAAAGGTGTTACCAAAAAATGTAAGAGCAACATGATTTGGGTCATGAGAGAACAAAGAACATGACTAGGTCAGTTATGTTTTGGGTGCAGAGGGAGTTGTGAAGCTACGGGGTTGATAGGCTCTTTCTCCTAGTTCTTTTGTCTACATTTAATCCTGCTATGCGTGCTTTGCTTTTTACAATCAGGAGCACAACATACTTGCACTTGGCTATACCATTTGAGGACTTTGGAAACTATAATGGAGTCAATGAGGAAATCTTGATTGAAATACAATTTGAAAAAAGCACAGACAATTACAGGCATGCCTAGAACAACTTCTGGATCCTGGAAGCATTGTAGAAACTTTACTACTTAAGAGACTAAAGCATCTCTGCCCTGACTCCTTTCTAGTTCTGTGCCCCAACCAACGTTCATGAGTAGGAGCATTCACACTCCTGGATATTTTCCTTCTTAATATGCTTCTGTGAATTCTTTATGTTTGAGTCCCATATCCACACCAGGTGCTCAAGTCAAGCATGTCTTGCCAGTGGCCCCTTCCAATGTCACTGTAGACTGTCAATCCAAGACCCACAATGGCCCTCAGCCTCTATTGCCAGTACTTTCTAACATGTACTGTAAGTGTTAACTACAAATTCTAACCTAACTTCTGGTATGACAGTAATTGTTGGTGCAGATGGACATTTAACTTTAGTGTTCCTTCAGGGATTTCAAAGTCTCAACGATAATCAGCAGATATCCTGAAGATGTGTTTGGGGTCTGGATGTCTAAACACCTGCCAAGCATGCTGGCTGGCAACTTGTCCATGACCCAGCTTGACCTGAGGAGGCAGGTTGATCAGAATCCTGGCTCCTTTCCCTGTGGGTGTCCCTGGAGGTAAGCTCTAGGGAAACAATGTAATACATAGAGTCTACCCCAGACATACCTTCACCCTCTTGTCCTTGGTTCTAAATTATCCTTCCAAAAGATTATCCAGCCTCTCCCCCATTGCTGATACCAACTCAGAATTCACCCAGTTGATCTCAAAAGGGGGAGAGAGTAGAACAGTGCCTGCCAGAGGCTGGGAACGGTATGGAGGAGGGAGAGATGGGGTGAGAATGATTAGCAGGCCAGGGGTGCAAAGGAAAGGTCCTTCCTGTTCAGATGATTAGCCCCAGTTCTGTTTCTTCTTCCCAACAGGCACACCTAGAAGTTCTTAGGCCTCAGCTTCTGCAAAACCCCATCCACTGCGCTCACTGTCTTCCCTGTCCATCTCACCCTCTATGCCTGCAGGGTCCAGTTCTCTCTGAGCTCACGTGCCTGCTCAGAGTCCCTATAGGCATCTCCTCGGAGCTCCGTGTGGGCCTTTCATCCTGTTCAGGCCTCTGCTGAGCATATCCAGCTGCCTCTTTTGCTGCCACAGCATCACCCTCAGGGTCTCCCTGGCTAACCCTGTAATTTCCCTGGTTACTATCCTTCCTTTGCCAGAACAGTTCCTCAATGGGCCTCCTTGTACCTTAATCAGTCTGATCCTCAAGCAAGACTAGGTCTTTCAGATGCTGCCCTGTATTCCAGATGCTTCTTTCACTTTTCTGAGCTGGCTGGATGAGGCCACAGATTTTGGGTATGGCTGACTCTATCTTGACCCATTGCTCTAACAAGGAGGGCTAATTTTATCACCATCTTCACAGTACCTCCTACACCTAAGTTAGACTCACATTGATGAGGTGTACAATGTCTCACCTGCCTTCCCTAGCCCTATCAATGATGAGCATCTTGGTGTGTACAATGAGGCAGGGACACCTGGTATTATGGAGGAGGAAGCAAGGACCATAGGACTTCACCTTGGAGGAGAGAGCAGACAAGCAGGAAAGAACCCTCTGGGCCACACTTAGACATGCACAACTTGTTCCTGGGGATCTTGATACAGTGCCAAGTGGGAAGCACCTGAGACACAAGCAGTCACTAACTGCACCAGGAAAAAGGCTTATGAGAAGCAGTTAAAATGACTATTCTACTTTGTTTGGCTATAGCCATTTTTAGAACATGTTTCTTCTTTGAAATAAAAAATAAGTCTTGCAATTAATTGGTAGAAGAGAGCTCAGAAGCACCCTCAGTATATGCTGACTACTCCTTAGGAGTCCACACCTTCCACAAGTGCATTCGAACACACTTCCTGTATGAAACAGGCCAACTCTTCATCTGAAGACACGATCCTATGCACTTACCTGCTTCTCAGCAAAGTGGTACTGACACAGCTTTTTCCACAGCTGCCTGTCCTCACTGAGAATGGATAATGTGGGTGTCACCTGGCCCAGGGTGACGATGTCCCATCCATCTGAGAAGCGGTAAAGGATGTTGTTCAACATGTGTAAGGGCAGGTCACTGAGTGTGAGGCCAGTATTCACCTGCTACAATGAAACATCAAGGTAATTTATGGAGAACAGACAGTGTATCATTCACACAGAAACTAATGGCTAGGTTGGGATACTTTCAAGAAGCCCTGCCCTTCAGGGAATGCTTCACTCTTATGCACTTCACCATAGTACAGGGTGGTCTCAGAGGGGCTGGCACATTGCCTGCACTCAGGAGGCCATACTCATGGATGTGCACAATCTCTACCCTAATT
Source organism: Zapus hudsonius (assembly GCA_004024765.1). NCBI lineage: Eukaryota > Metazoa > Chordata > Mammalia > Rodentia > Dipodidae > Zapus > Zapus hudsonius. Next base: position 47,064 of record PVHP010007061.1, on the reverse strand, counting down.
CAAGGAGGCAAGCATTCCACTAGATCATTAGGAAAACATATGGAAAATGGTGGGTCCAAAATGTGGAAATGCTGATGGAACTAATAATAATCATGCTTCAAGAGGGCCACAGACATGTGAGCCATGAGTACCACAGGTGGAGGACGCTGCTGGACAACACAGAGACCCCAGGTCCAAACCATGCTGTTGGCCAAATGCTTAAGGATGGGTTCCAGCTTTATTTATACCTATTTTTAATTGAATTTGTCTATATCAACAATGAGCACATTTATGGAATACAATGTGAAAAGCTTCTGCACCACAAAGGAGGTAACAAAGTGAAAGGGCCACCACAGCATGGTGGGGAACATCTGCTAACTAGTCATCTGTTAAAGGATTCATTTCCAAATATGTTAGGAACTCAACTCAATAGCAAAGGAACGCCAATCAATCCAATTAAAAAATGGGTGAGGCTGGAGAGGTAGCTAGCTCAGTGGTTGGGGGCACTGGCTGGTAGGGCCTAAGGGCCTGGGTTGGATTCCCTAGTAGCAACATGAAGCCAGATGCAATAAGTGGTGCATGTATCTGGAGTTCATCTGCAGTGACAGGAGGCCCTGGTGTGCCCATTCTCGCTCTCCTTGCAAATAAATAAATATTTTAAAAAATGGTCATGGTGGTGTATACTTTTAATCCCAGCACTTAGGAGACTGAGGTAAGAGGATTGCCTGGCTGTAGAATGAGTTCCAGGACAGCCTCGGCTTCAGGGAGACACTACATAAAATAAATAAATAAAAAGGAATTAACTGAACAGATATTATTTCTCAGGAGGATATGCTAGTGGTCAACAAGTATGAAAAGCATTTAACATCACTAATCCTCAGAGTAATGCAAAACAAAACTACAATGAGGTAGCTGAGGTAGCATCTCATGCTAGAATCAAAATGACAAACAATTTACAAATGTGGGTAAGGATGGAGAGAAAGGAGAGCTCTCATCACCATTAATAGGAATGTAAATTAGCATAGCCATTATGGAAAACAGTCTGGAGGTTCCTCAAAAAATAAAAATAAAATAAAACCACTTAGAAACAGAATTGCTATAGGGTCTAGCACTAGGTCCACATCCAAAGGAACTGAAATCAGAATGTGGAAGAGACATCTGCATTCACATGTTTATAGCAGCATTATTCACCTAACAGCCAAGATAAGGAATCGACCTAAGTGTTCACTGACAGATGACTTAAAAGAAATGGTGGTGTATATACACAGTGCAATAATATTCAGAATACTGTGCTATGTGACAAAAAGTCAGGCACAGCAAGACAAATACTGTAGGTTCTAACTTGTAGAAGCTTAACAGTCTCAAAGAGGCAGAGGATTGAAACAGTTGATCCAGAGGGAGGGGAAGGATGTAGAAGAGGGAAAGATGGAAAGGGGATGGCTATAAGGTACTGGGATATAGATGGATAGCAGAAGGAACTTCCAAGGTGAAGTCAACTGTGGTTGACAAAATAATTAACTGAGTATTTCAAAACACACAGCATGGGGTTTTGAAAATTCCTGAACAGAGATGATCAATGTTTGAGATGATGGCTATGCCAACTGCCCTGATATTACTGTTATATAACACATATGTACAATAACAATGTATCAATTAAAAATAAGACTATTTAAAAAAGAGAAACACATACCTTAGTCATCTGAAGATTCTGTAGCTGCTGTTGCCAGTTGAGAACAGTTTCCAAGCGGCAAATCCAGATGTTAATGTTCCCCACTAGCACTGACTTCCCTACCCCCCTAACAAGGATGCAAAGGGTGGAGCTCAGGTCTTGGAGAAGGTCTTTAATGAGGCGAGGATTCTGATGGTCATCAAGAACTGGAATAAATAACAAAAACAGAGCCTCATCACTTTTAAAAATGATCCAGTTTCACAACCCAAGTGACCATCAACAGAAGAACGAATAGCAAAATGTGGGCCTTCACACACTGGAATAGCACTCAGCCTTAAAAAGAGAAATTCTGACCTGCTACATATGGATGAATCTTGAAGACATTTTGTGAAATGAAGTGATCCAATCACAGAAGAACAAATATGATGGGATAATCGCACTTACATCAAGTACCTAGAGTTAGAATCACAGAGACAGAAAACAGCATGGTGGCAGCAGAGACCCAGGAAGAGGATGGCTGGGGGAGGGCCTTAGTGTTTAGTGGGTTCAGTTTTAGCTGCAGACAATGAAGACATTCTGGAGTTGGAAAGTAGTGATGGCTGCACAAAGTACATGCACAGAACACCATCAATCCCACAGCAGACTGGAAGCTGGGTAAAGGTTAAACCTTATCTGTAGTCTATCACAATAAAAAACCAGGATCAAATCTTACTGTAACTCTACAGTGTTGTCAGTTTTGCAATGTGACACTTAGAGCAAGAGTTTTAAAAGTTTCATCCTATAGTAAATTTTCAGCTGGCTCTATAACTTTCTCTTTAAAGTGGTCAATGCAGGGCTGGAGAGGTTGCTCAGTGGCTAACTTGCTCACTTGCTTGCAAAGCTGAAGGCTTGGGTTCGATTACCCAGTGCCCACATAAAGCCAGATGTATAAAATGGCACATTCATCTGGAGTTCATTTGCAGTGGCAGGAGGCCCTGGTGTGCCCACATTCACTCTCTTTTTCATAAGTAAACAAACAAATAAAAATGTTTTAAAGTGGTGAATGCATATTTTCTTTTGTACTTACCATAAGGAGCATAAGGAGAATACTTAAAAATTGTCTATATATAGTCATAAATTCCTATATGTGTATACCCCAATGGCCAATGTATAAAATTTATAGTTCCCTTTACTAATAGCCAGTAAGAAATGAAGGCAAGTTTACTAAATGAAAAAATATATAAATATATATTCATGGCACATATGATGTCTAAGTGAAGAATCTATAATCTTGCTGATTATGGAACTCTATCCAGATGAATTTTGACTAGTCAAGAAAGGACCAAGTGGCTTTGTAGAACCAGGTCTCTCTAGGACAACTCTTGCACTGTGGTCTACCCTTCACGTGCACAAAGGGCTAGAGGGATCTAACTGCCAGCTTAATATCACAGTGCCCAAGTCATCTTTGACCGCATACATACAGGGGAACGACAAAGAAAAAGTCCATGTCCTTAAAATAGATTTCCAATTAAAATTAAGACTTTAAAATTCCAGTGATAATCTTACCCTTCTGAACGATTTTATCCAAAATGTTGAAGTAATTCTTCTGTGCCACACCACTCAATGAAGTTAACTGAGATTTTGCAATTAGCTGCAACAGCTTAAAGGAAAAAGGGAAAAAGAAAGCTGTGATGGCTTGATTCAGGTGTCCCCCAAATGTATGTGTTCTGAATGCTTGATTCCCAGCTGATGGCAATTTTGGAACCTTGTTGCAGGTGTGTTGCTGGGGACAGGCTTATGGGAGTTATAGCCAGCTTCCCCTTGCCAGTGTTTGGTACACTGTCCTGTTGCTGTTGTCCACCTGATGTTGGCCAGGGGGTGATGTCCATCCTCTGCTCATGCCATCATTTTCCCTTCCAGCACAGAGCTACCCCTCGAGTCTGTAAGCCAAAATAAACCCATTCCTCCCATCAGCTGCCTTTGGTCAGGTTCTCTTCTGTGCAGCAATTGAGAAAGATGCTACAACAGTTTTGGTACCAGAGAGTGGGATTGATTGTTTCTGCTGGAACCCCGATTCTGGCCCTTTGGAACTGATTTGCAAGAAGAATATGGAAAGATTTGCAACCTTGGCCTAAGGGGTACCTCACAGTGCTGTAAGTACAGCTTCATGGACCATTCTGGTCGGATTTGAAAGACCTGAATGCAGTAAGAACTATGGACTGTGAGGTTTGGCTTACTTTCTCTTGTTCTTTTAAGTTAGAAAAGTTTACACTGTTTTGTTCTCAGGTTACTTTTGTAATTATAACTCTACACAACTCTCTTACCCTCCCAGATCTCAGAGGATAGATATATCTAGTCCTGTCGGTTTCTTTAAAATAATTTTTTTATTTACTATTTATTTGCAAGCAGGGCAGCGGGGAAGGAGGTGAGGCTGGGTAGAGAGAAATGGGCATACCAGGGCCTTCTGCCACTGTAATCAAACTCCAGATGCATGTGCCACTCTGCATCTGGCTTTACGTGGGCACTCGGGAATTAAACCCAAGCTTTGAGGGGTCCTTAACTGCTGAGCCATCTCTCCAGCCCTAGTCCTATCAGTTTCTTATTCCAAGAATCATAACTGACATCACAGATGGGATGATCTGATTATTAAGGACAATGGTCTTGCCAACAAACTGGAACACCCAAAAGAAAATTCCAGAATATATACATCTTACCAAGACTGAATCACAAAGTAACAACTTAAACAGACCAGTAATGGATAGCAGATTAAATTATTAATAAAAGTTTCCCATCAAAGAAAAGCCCAGGGACCAAATGGCTTTGTTGCTGGATTTCATCAAACACTTAACCATTATCACTTTTTCTTAAATTATTCTAATGGGGGAAGAAATTCTCTCAAATATATTCTACAAAACCAGCAGTACCCTGATATCAACCAGATGCAACATCAAAACACTACAGGACAATATCCCATGCAACTCCCACAATCTAAAAAAAAGAAAACCTAAAAATTCCAGCAAGGTAAAACCAACAGCCTGTCAAGATTGCTATCATCAAGAATGGTTCTACATATGCAAACCAGTAGCATTATATACCACATTAACAGAAACAAGGAAAAAAGCAATCAGGTTATCCCAACAGACATAGAAAGAGGTTTGCTCAAATTCAACACCCTTTTAAAATGAGGCATGCAGTCAATAAACCACAGCTACCATCACAGTGAACAGCTTTCCGAGATCTGGAACAACATTCTGAGATCTGGAACAAGACAAGAATATCCACTTTATTTATTTATTTTTCAGTATAGTACTGAAAGTCCTGGCCAGTGCAATCAGGTAGGAGAGGAATAAAAGATATTCAAATTGGAAGGAGACTGTCAAACTATCATCTTGTGAAGACTGCATGATCTTATATAGAAGACTTCAACACTGTCAAAAAAAATCTATTAGCATAAACAAATTCAGCAAATGTGCAGTATATAAAATCAACATACAATAATCAGTCATTGGTAATAAGTCAGACACACAAAGACAAATATTTCAAGATCTTGTTCATATATAGAATTTTGCAAAGTTGTTCTCATAGAAATAGAATAGACACTTAGGAGGATAGTTTGGTCAACAGATACTAATTACAGGTAACTGGAGGAGTGAACTCTGCTGTTCTATTGGACAGTAGGTGAGTACAGTAAATAGGGACAGGTACTCACCAGTTCAATGGGGAATAAGTTCTCGTGTTCTACTGTACATTAAGTGAATGCAGTAAACAGTGACACCTTGTGTATCTAGAGCAATGTACTCACCACAAAGCTCACCACAAAGCCAAGACTTGAAGTGATGGACAAGATATTTACCTTGATCTAATCATTACACATTACAAACAACATAATACTTCCCACAAATTTGTCCAATTATTATGTGCCAATTAAAATTTTTTTCTAAGTGCTTATAAACAGCAGCCTTGAAACACAAGACCATCTGGATTCACGTGCTCTTTCTTAGTGGATTCAGGTAGGACTTCTCACTACCTAAGGAACACAAAGAAGCGTGAGGCCACCACTCATGTGTTCCAGTAGGTGAAGAAACATTGAAATGTGCTTGAATGCTCATATACGGTAAACATTTACAGATTTGACTCACATGACCCAAATCCTTTGGGGTTCTCAGTAAGTCTATAAACTGAAAAGGCCCCTGAGATGGAGTTCAGCTCAAAGCTGTTGTCTGGGGAAGGAACAAGTACACACTAAAGGACAAGTTCCCATCACCCTGTCATCAACACAGATGCTGCTTTCTAATACTATCCTTAAGAAATTCTTGGGCTGGAGAGATGACACAGTGGTTAAAGGTCCTTGCTTGCAAAGCCTGATGGCCCGAGTTTGACTCCACAATGCCCATGTAAAGCCAGATGCACAAAGTGACACATGTCTGGAGTTTGCAGTGGCAGGAGGTCTTGGCACGCCCATACTTACTCTCTTAAATAAATGAATAAATAAGAAAGAAATCATTTATAAGGGACCTGAGGAGATGGCTTAGTGGTTAAAGACACTTGCTTCCAAAGCCTGACGGCCTGAGTTCAATTCCCCAGTGCCCACATAAAGCCAGATGCACAAAGTGACACATGCATCTGAAATTTGTTTGCAGTGGCAAGAGGCCCTGGCATGCTCATTTTCTCTCTCTCTACCCTCTTTTTTTCTCTGCTTGCAAATAAATAATAAAAATTTTAAAAAGGAGATCCTCATAAGACTGTGAAATCACTAACAGAAAGCTTAAACAAGTGACCCATGGAGGACTGGTTAGTGGAACCACCCATGGACACCGCCAGCTTGTAAAACTAAAAAACAGCAATAGAATGGTATTTTAGGTAAAGTAACTAAGATAAAATTTACAAAGACAGGGGCTGGAGAGATAGTTCAGCAGTTAAAAGGCTTCTGTCTACAAAGCAGGACTAGAGTTCAATTCCCCAATACCCATGTAAAGCCAGATGCACAAGGTGGTGCATGTGTCTGGGGCTCTTTTGAAGTGTCTTAGAGGCCCTGATGTGCACCCCCCCTCTCATAAGTAAATAAAATATATTTTTTAAATTTACAAACACAATAGAACCAGTCCTAAACTTCTACCTAAACAGCTCTAAAGCAAATTCTGTAGGGATAAAATCTTTCCATGAAAATCAGTTTTAAACACAAATATTGTGGGGAAAAATATGTATGCTTAAGTTTGAAAATTCTAAAAAAAACATGAAAGAATTAAGTAATATAACCATAAAAACTTATATATTTAGACAGAAAAAAATTTGTATCTTTTAGTGTTTTGGGGGGAGAGGGAGTGTAGTAAGTGTCGTTTTGAAGTATCCTCCTCTACTGCTTTTCTGTTTTATTTCCCAGAGACAGAGTATCTCACTGAATGTGAAGGTCCCTGTTGTTTTGTTGGTAGACTAGCTGCCCAGTGAGCCCCAGTGATTCTCCTGTGTCAGCTTCCCTCAGTGTTGGGACTACAGGAATATGCAGCCATGCCTGGCTTTGTATGCAGGTCTTGGGGATTACAGTAAGGTTTTCATGCCTGAACAGCAAGTGTTCCTACCCAAGGTGCTATCTTCCTAGTCCCTATTAAATCTTTTACACAGAGACTACATTTTCTCACGTCAGTAATTTACAAAAAAATTATGGAAATGGCCACAGAGGGGAAAAAATAATCATTTCAAAGAAGCAGGAGTCTCCTAGGGCAAAGTCTGTTGTGGTAATACAATTCAAATTCAATAAAGTCAAATAAAATTGGGGCTGTTGGACATGAAGGTGCACTCCTTGCATCTGAGTCCCCATGAGCATGTGCGACCTCACAGACATGCCCAGGGCACAGGTGTTTCTCTACATGTGAGAGATGAGGAGACAGCCCCAGAGCTGGGAGCTGAGGTGGATACAGCTTCAGAAACTAGCAAGCTGCTTTCTGTCCAATATCAAACAGAACAAAGAGCCCTGAACTGCCTGCCTTCTGTGATCCGTAGTTTGGTTATCTGATTTTGACGACTCCCTAGTTTTATTGTCTTTAACCCAAAGAGATGCACCCTATATTCTGGGAGAGCCAAAGCAAACCCACTAATTCTCTAAACTTTATGCAGTTTCTCTTTCTAGACTCGTGGTGGCTTCAAGAGCTCCCCTCAGATACTCTGCAGGTATGAGGCTTGCCATCAGTCTCTCCTCTTCAGGAACTAGCAACTCTCAGAAATGGCCCACAGGTCATAGTTTGGAAGAACTCTGGTTCTGGATTGCCCCCTTTTCCTTCTTTCTTGGAAACTAATATCCTATCCAAAGCTACATCTTGTCTGTGCACTTACAGCACTGGTAGAAATACTATCTTACCTAAAATTGAAGTGTTTTTTTAACTTACAATTTTAATTTTGGTAAAAACATTCTTAGTTTCTGTTGTCAACATAAAAATGCTCAGAGTTAAAAAAAAAAAATAAAAATGGCGACTGGAGACTTTCTGCCTGCATTAGCCACATTCCCACCCCAAATCTGTTGCAGTTTACATAGTACCTGGAGGAGCTGTCAGCAGGCCACTTAAGAAACAACAGCACAACCTACTGTCACAATCTTTAATTGCACCCAATGCTTCTTAAAAGCACCAGAGCTACCAGGTCACATTTAGTTCGATGCAAATAGCATCTCTCAGTGGTGTCCTGGCTACTTTCTCAGTCCTGGCTCTTTAACAAGTACTACCCTTAGGAATATTAGCATATGTTGCAGACACAGTTGAACCTAGAATTTTTTTAAGGAATAAAATTACAGGAGATAGCTGGAATTCATTAAATAGCCTACATTAAATTCGTGAATCAGAACTTAATATGGAAGACTTTAAAAGATACATACACACACATCCTTCAGTGTGAACCACCAAAGAGATAGCTGAGAAACATCAACTGTAAAACAGAGTTCCCTGGATACTTCACTCCAGAACACATGGACCAGCCAGAACCAAATCTCAGTTTCGTCTTTAGAACAAAGGTACCTAAGATGACAATGGAGAGCCCTCTCTATGTAACAACTCAGAAAACAGTGAAAATAACACCATACAACAGAGGGCAATAGCAACCTAACCCTAACAGCTTTGTGCTAATAAATGTTTAGAAGCCACCAGGAGAAAAATCTTCCCAGAGTGTCAGGACACCACTGGTATGTAAACCATGACTTGTACTTTACCTACAGGTGAGGTAATGAGCCACGTGCTGATGATCCTTTAGACAAACAAAAGCAAACTATAAATGGAATGTATAGCAGAGATCTTTTTTTTCTGAATGGAGCCAAGACAAGATTCTACTTGTCTGTAATGCCAGTTCTTCCTTTGTATAAAAATCTCATGCTCAGTGACAACCATGAAATACAATGCATGTGGAGTCACCAGGAACTTTCTGAGCTCGGGATTCTGAAGAGAAGCCAGGAAAGATGTCTTACTTAGCTCCCCTTCCCTTAGCTCCTATGGTCACAGGACAGGAAAAGCAGGCCAGGCCTGCTGGAGTCCTACAACCATTGTTAGCAGACCCCCATTCCTAGGTATTCTCCTTTTCCTTTCTACCCAGAAAACCGGTGGATCTTTATGCAGCTGTCAAAAAGACCATGAGCAGCTCATATCTGTAGCCTCTAAAAACAGTTATTTAAGAGTCATCAAAATTGTTTTTGAAATAAACACGTACTTTGACCACGTAAGTGAACCTTCGGATATCTTGAATTGCACTTGAAAAGTCTAGTCGGTTGAAGGCTTCTCCCAGGGTACAGTAGCCATGCCTCTGGAAAATAATAAAAAAGCACTACCATCAGTCAGCCAATCAAAATGAGTTGACAGGTGGTGTTAGTTAGGCTGTGTGAACATCTTACAAAAAGTTTCAGCAAAAGGCGCTTGTTTTCATTCTGAAAATTCACACCAGTTTTAAATGAGAAAGTGTGAAATTATAACAATGCTAAATTTATGCCACTTATGTTTAATTGATATACTATATGTTAACTGACTTTTTTTACACATTGATGATGTAATGAGTATGTTGCTTTCTTTTGCTGGGACAAGCTGGGAGGACATGAGGCTTAACATGAGGTCAACAGTTCGGTGCGTGAAGGGACAGGGAGATGCAGGCCTGAGCAAGTGGGAGGCTTCCTCCCACTCTGTCCATGGCCCCTCGTACCAGGTGGTGCCCTCAGCTTCCTTAGGAGCTTACTGTATAAAAGCTAGGGTTTTATGGTGTCAATTCATTATAAGTTTAGTTTACTATATGAGTCCTCCCACCCTCCCATTCCCTCTCACCCTCTCATTCCCCCCAAACACCCCCACAAATTCATTCCATTCCCTTTTACAAACTCTCTGTTCACTGATGGATTGTCTTAATGTTCGAGTTTAACATGGTTAGGAACCACATATGAGGGAAAATGTGGTGCTTGGCTCTCTGTTCTTGTGTGTGGTCACTAAGAATGATCTGCTCTAAGTCCTACCATTTTTCTTTAAATTTCATTATGCCATTTTTGCTTTTAGCTGCATAGAAGACTTCTGTCAAAGCTCTTGAATACTTGCCCCAGGCCTAAGGTAAGACCCTATTGCTGAAGAAATCACAAAGTGTCATCAAACAATACCAAGATATCCTTCTAGATCCAGAACGGTAACCAGCTCCCAGATGGTAGCATGTGTAGCATTGGAAGGCATTGCATGAGCTGCCAGGAGAAATTGGTCAATATTTGGAGAAAGTAGAGACCACTGATATACAATATAGACAGTTGTCACAAGAATGCTGAACACACGACTGTATGGAAGAGAGCAGCAAGTCAAGAAACGCTCATCTGTGCAACAGTGGCACTAAACCAAGGAGGGTAATCAACAGCTTAATGATTGGCTAAGAGATCTGCTTAGTGACAAGGAATCCTTAAGTTGAATTGGGATCCACGGCATAATCCTATGGGGACCAAGATCTCAGGCTCCTAGGGGAAATTCCCACTACCAGAAAGCAACAGAGAGGCTACACCCATTAGGAGCTAGCCAAAACAGCAATGTTGTCTCATTTAACCTATATTGATCTCACTCTCAGGTGGAGATTCTGTTTGTATTTTTCAGAAGGCATTGAGAGAGCTGGAGACAACCCAATTCCACCAACAAAACATTGGATGAAGGCTGACATCCTGGCAGGAGACAAATCACCTGTTGGCCTTCACACAGGGCCCAAATAAAACCTATGAGAAAGTGACGAGACAAACAGGAGACCAATCACAACAAGTCTGATAACTCATGAAAGGTCAATGGAGACAGACACCAACGATGCCCATCACAACCCAGGGCAAAGATCCAGTGATATTTAAGATCTCAACAACAAAGCAGACTCAAATCTCCCCCACTATGACTCAGGGAACTGAGCGAAAGAGGGGGAAGATAGAATGTAAGAGCTATGTTGGGAGAGAATATCCAGAGACATTGCCCCCCTCAGCAACAATACACAAGGGGGAAGGAAAAAAAAGTATGAAAAAGTGGCTACCTCTGGTGCAGTTCATACCCTCTATCCTATGGACAGATTCAGAATACACACCAAGGAAGTACCCCAGTGGGTAGGGGACAGAGAGGAGGGAAACAGGGACACATTCACAAGATTTGCTCAAACAATATATAAACTTATTCATAATAAAGATATTTTTAAAAATAAAAAAATAAAGACACTGGTCAGCAGGGGACTCTGAGCTGCCCTGGTAGGAGTGTGCTCCAGCACCAAGGGCCCAGCCTGGATGGAACCAGCCAATGAAACCACATGTGAGTGGGGAGGCTAACAATGGCTGGTGTCTAGGTTGGGAACATGGGTGATGAATACACACAAAGGTAACTGCTGATAACGTGAATCAAAGAGGAAACAGAAGTAATTTTCTCTTCGTCTCATAAACAATGTGGCTGTACCGTAGGAATCTTCCCTTTTCTGTACCTGTCTGTACAGATTTCACCTCAGCTTAGAAACAATTATAACCTCTTCCACCTGCAACTCAAATACTTACACAAATTTTCAATTTCAAGTTGTAGAAGCAGATAAACTAGTGAACAGTAACAGGAACCACTCCTGCTCCACTCTCTAAATTCCAAACAGGTAAGCAGGGCTGGTGAGGTCTGCTGGCCTCTGTAGGCTGAAATAAACCCTTTCTTTTCATTTATTTGTAAGCAGGAAGGGAAGGGGAGGGGGATAAATGAGAAAGAATGGGCATGCCAGGGCTTCTTGCCACTGCAAAAAAAAATTTGAATGCATGCCACTTTGTGTATCTGGATTTATGTGGTGGGTACTAGGAAATTGAATCCAGATCATCCAGATTTAAAAGCAAGTACCTTTAATTGCTGAGCCATCTCTCCAGCCTCAACCCTTCCTTTCTTAAACTGATTTCTATCAGGTGTGGCAGTAAAAACATATGGCTCCACAGACTCAGGTGTTTTATTAAAATTCAGTTTTCAGCATCAGCCCTTAGTAGGTAGACGCTTGTTACAGGAAAGTATGTCACTGGGGGTGGATATGAATTTCAGCCCAAAGATAAGGAGAACAGTTTGAGCTCAGGGTTCTTGTTTGCTGCTTTTTTGGTGTTTGCTGGCTCTTTGGTTGTTTCTCTCTGGTTAGATCTATGAAATGGATTCAGCTTCCACCATTGATGGAACGTCCCCTGGATATGTAAGTCTGTGTGGTAGTGTGAAGGGATGTCCCCCAATAGATTCAAGAGTTTATTAAAGTTTTTCTACAGCTGCTTGGCTGGAGTGTCACCTTGGCCAGATCCTAGGGTCCAGCCCTAAGATGTTTCTGGGGTGGGTCTAGAATTCCAGCTACTCATATGCACAGAGCAGTCTGAGCTCAAGCCTGGAATTGCTGCTATTTGTAAGTTTGAGTGTGCATGCTTTGCTTGCTTTTGGAGTTGCTGCTGATGGGTTTCTCTCTGTGTTTGGACCTATGAAAGGTAGCCAGCCTCTTTAACCATTATGGAACTTCCCCTGGATCTGTTACTTCAATAAATACTTTCTTCCCAAAACTGTGTCTGGTTTGGAGATTCATCCCAGTGGGGTATGGCTGACCATGACAGCCTGAAATAAACCCATTCCTCCTACAAACTGTGCCAGATTGGATGTTCCTTCCAGCAATGTGGAACAGACTACAACATCAGGTATTTTGTCCCAGCAGCAAGAAAGTAACTAATATGATCACATACCACAAATACTCTGCACACACATGCCATAAGCATGTTATGCACACATATGCCAGGCCACACACATAGCACACTCATATATGCCTATCAAGTATACACACATGCACACTTACATAATTGTACTGATTATTTCAAAAGTTCCCACAATGGGCTGGAGAGATGGCTCAGTGGTTAAGGCACTTGCCTCCAGTGCCTAAGGCTCTGGGTTCAATTCCCCAGTACCCACACAAGCCAGACCCAATAAGATGGTGGCCTGGGTTCTCTCTCTCTCTCTCTGTCTGTCTCTCTCTCTCTCTCTCTCTCTCTCTCTCTGCTTGAAAATGAATAAATAAAATATTTTTTAAAAAAAAGTTCCCACAAGTATTCATTTGCTAGAATGTGAGAAAGACCTTATATTGCAAAAGAAAGAAATTCAGGGCTGGGGACATAGCTCTGAGGTAGAGTGCTTGCCTAGCATATAAGCAACCCTAAGTTCAATTCCCACACAAAATAACCACACAAAAATAAAATCACTAATTTGATATGTTCAATAGAAGCAATACAATATACACTCTTACTTATAACAGCATACTCACTTCTTTTGTGCTTTCTTTATGGACATAAATCCATTTTTCACGATAAAAACCTAGAATAAAAATTATCTTGGTTTAAAAAATCTGGCAAATCTTTTTTTTTGTTTGTTTTTTTTTTTTTTGTTTTTCGAGGTAGGGTCTTGCTCTAGTCCAGGCTGACCTGGAATTCACTATGAAGTCTCAGGGTGGCCTTGAACTCACGGCAATCCTCCTACCTCTGCCTCCTGAGTGCTGGAAAAATCTGGCAAATCATTTCAAAATGAAAATAAGGAAATTTTAATAAATAAACATGTTAATAAAATCATCTGACTTTACTATATCAATTAAGAGATATTTTCACCTGCTGGGCATGGTGGCACACACCTTTAATCCTAGGCACTTGGGAGGGGAGGCAGAGAGGTAGGAGGATCACCATGAGTTCAAGGTCAGCCTGTGACTACAGAGTGAATTCCAGGTTAGCCTGGGCTAGAGTGAGTCCCTACCTCAAAAAACCAAAAACATACTTTCACTTGGGGAAATGTAAAGTAATGCTTTGCTTCCTAGTTCCACTTAGGTGCTCAGATACCTCTGCATGAAAAATTATTTAAGACAATACCACTCTTAGTAACTTAGAAGACAATTAGTGTTATTAGTGACAAGTCATATGAAAGCAAAAATGGTTATAAAACTTCAATTAAATTGGCCATAAAGTCCCCCCACCCCAACGACTGACTACTGCTCGCACAATGAGTAGTCCATGATCACCATGAAGCACACCAGCAACCCCACTGAGGAGGGCCCACAGTGGAATGGGGGCAGTGAGGAGGGAAATGGAGGTACCAACACATGATTTGTGCATTCCTTCTATTTATTTTTAAAAAAAGAATACTAAAAAGGAAAATTTAAAATTGGCTATACATACATCTTCGCATACCCTTGATAGAAGGTTCTACTGTTGAACTGCCTTTTATGGCATCCCAAGGCACACATAGTGCACACAGGTCAGACCACAAAACTTTTCCATGTTGCTCTGCCTTCTTCATACCTTGACAAATATCAGTAACTTATAGCAAGGTAGGCAGGGCTCTGACAGCAGTAACTCTCATTCTCTTCTACTTGCACACCACCCAATACCCCAGCTCAGCTCTGACTACTTGTAGTTCCTGCCTTGATTCCCCAAGGGTCCCGCACCTAGATTCTCATCCCTTCTGGATAGCTTCCTGCTCAAGAAGGCACTCAGTTCAGGACTGCATTTAGTCACTCAGATACAGACTGTGCCGTGGGCTTGCCATCTCAAATGGCTGAGTTACAAGCACACTGTTTACACATTTGCATCACCTTTCTCTCATATGATGGCACTGCCACACACGTGAGTATGTCAACATATTATATAAGTGAAATGTGATAAAACTATCGATGAAAATGGTCTTACTTTGAGCATTAGTATCATTTCCAAAATGGTCCTTTTTTCTCTTTTTGGATGCATATTCACACTCTTTATTACTGAATATTTCTTCTTCTCCACTATTTAAGATACTGAAATGAAAAAAATTTATTAGTTTTTATCAGGTAGATCTTCATTTAGCTTTTCTTTTGTAAGAGAATAAACATTTGCCTTGCATTTCAAGAAATCAACATAAAGGTCATGTTAAATTCTGAAAGTACTAGCTAGTTTTCAGAAAAATCATGAACGTCAAACCCAAGTAATGTCTATTACATTACTTTCATTTTGAGAGGACTTAGATATATCCTGATTCTCTACTGTATCCCTAATCCAAAAGTTAAAAAAAAAGTTTTAGCCAGGTATGATGGCACACACCTTTAATCCCAGCACTCGGAAGGCAGAGGTATGAGGATTGCTGTGATTTCGAGGCTATCCTGTGGTCAACCTGGGCTAACGTGAGACCCTACCTCAAAATACCAAAAAACAAAATGAAACATTTCTAACATTTGCATTTATAATCCATATGTTTTCAAAAATTGGGCAAAATTATCACTGCATCTTCTTAATAAGCATCAATTATGTTAAAGTACTTTAAAAAAACCAGATGCATGAAACTTACATTTGTGCCATTTAAATAAATTTAAAGTTTTCTAATGTTTTTCTTTTTCTGGAGAGAGGGGGGAGGGAGGGGGGGAGGGAGGTTGGGGGGGGGCAAATGCAAACAAACTCTAAACATGTGCCACTTGGTACATATAGCTTTAGGTGGGTACTGGGAAATCGAAACTGGGTCCACAGGCTTTATAAGCCTTTAACCACTGAACCATCTCCCTAGTCCCATTTTTCTTTATAATAAAATAAGGAACTCAAATCTTAAGACAATAATAACTTGAACATCTTTTCTCAAAAGTTTTCTCCTTGTAATAAGAACCATAAGCAGCAATCCATATCATCAAAATTAAGGATGTATATATGTGTATATTTGTATGTTTTTACAAAAATGTGGGGGGGGTCATGGTGGGCATATGGAGGCCAGAAGACAAATTCCAGGTGTCTATGCTCCACCTGACACAAGGTCGTTGCTGTGCAACTGTGAGCTTCAGAATGCATCCAGCTTTATGTGGTGCTGAGGAGTTGTACCTGGACAGACAGGCTTTGCAAGCAAGTGTCTTTAGCCACTGGGCAATCTCCCTAGACCTCCACCTCTTTCCTTTTTTTTTTTTCTTTTTGACACTCTGAAAGGAAGGAAGTGCTGTGGAGAGAAGATGGCTGGTGGAGCCACGTGGAAAAAATACTCAAAACCAAGGATCTAAAATGGCTTATTTCCCCATGGTTCTTTTGACAAGAAAATTGTGTAAAAGCCTCTTTTCACCCTCCAGTGTGCACTTTAATAAGAACAGCTGAGCTTGCCACATGCCGTCTGAAGTGAAACAGCACAGGCAATGGCTAGAAGACAAGTCAAAAGCATCTCAACTATGTTCCAACAAGGCACTAAATGACATCAACTCAGGAAAACACTTTGGTCATCGAGTCTTATATTTAATCTTAGGCTAGTTTATTATCATTGATTCAAATATTTTTTTAAATATTTTATTTATTCATTTTCAAGCTGAGAGCTAGAGAGAGAGAGAGAGAGAGTGAGCACCAGGGCCACCACCTTGTGGGTCTGGCTTATATGGGACCTGGGGAATTGAACCGGGGCCTTAGGCACTGGAGGCAAGTGCCTTAACCGCTGAGCCATCTCTCCAGCCCTGATTCAAATATTGAATTGTGAAATTTTTGAATCTGAAAAAGATTTTCCAACTAAAACCACTAAACCACTCCCATATCACAGGAGGAAAAAGCAGGAATAAACAATGTTCCCCAGGAACAGCATCACAGAAGCAGAAACAGAACACAAGAGAAGAGTGGCAAGCCAGCCTCTAGAGTTGGGGAGCCTGTGCACCCAGCTACTGCAGTAGCCCAAGGCAAGCGAGCTGGATGGAGGTCTGCCCCTGGATGCTGCAGTGGTGTGAATGTAAAACATTCCCCATAGCCACATGTGTTTGGGAAGAGATATGGGGGAGGGTGGAGATCATTATGATCTATGATTATGGAAGCTATCAATAAAAAGTTAAAAAAAGAATCTGCACTGTTGCTGAAAATGTAAAATGGTAGTCAGCATGGAAAACAGTATGGTGATTCTTAAAGATTAAACAGAAGTGCCATATGGATCAAAAGAACTGAAAATAGAGTTCTATTTATTTGTGAACAGAGAGAAATAGAAGAGACAGAAAGAATGGATACACCAGTGCCTCCAGCTGCTGTAAAGAACTCTAGATGTATGTGTCACTTTGTGCATCTGGTTTTACATGGGCACTGAGGAATCGAACCTGGGTCATTAGGTTTTGCAGGCAAGCACCGTTAACTGCTGAGCCATCTCTCCAGCCCGAAAATAGGGTTTTAAAGAATCACCTGCCCTCATGTGCACTCCTATATTCGCAGCAGTGCTAGTCCATAATCCATGTGACCACCAACAATTGAATAAACAAAATCTGGCAAATCTATACAATTCAATGTTATTCAGCCTTGAAAACTGAAGAAAATGCTTACATGTGTTACAACATGGTTGAATCTTGAAGACATTATGTTAAGTCAGATAATCCAGTCACACACAAACACACAAAAAACAAAAAACAAACAAACCATAGAAAAAGAATTAGTAGTGGTTAGGTAGTGGGGGCCGAGGTAAGGGGCGAGTGAGTGATTATGAAATCCTGAGACATACGGCAGTGGTGGCTGTACAACCTGGCTGCTTGACGCTGCAGGCGGCTAAGACAACAAGCATGAAGTGAAAGGCTTGTATCACAGTGGAGACTTGGGAAAGGTAGCACACTCACCTGTCCTATGCACACTGTCCAGGGTGAGGCAGGGGAAGGTGAATCCAGTTGGTTATCTATCCCACTCCCCAGAAAACCCCAGTTATCATCTTGGGGTACACTTCTATTCCTCAAGGTTGCCTATCAGACCTAGTGTCTTATTCTACACATTTCTTTCTCTCTTTTCTTTTTGGTTATTCAAAGTAGGGTCTCACTCTAGCCCGGACTGATTATCTAGAGTGGCCTCAACCTCACAGCAATCCTCCTAACCTTGGCCTCCCAAGTGCTGGGATTAAAGGTGTACACCACCACACCCAGTTTATGTACACATTCCCCCCCCCACAAAAAAAAGATGGGAGGTTATATAACTTTTTCCTAGAAAATAAATGTTCACATTATTCATTTTCTTAATATATCTCTCTCTAATTGTAAACAGATAATAAAATAGATAAAAGTCAGTTTTCAGTAAATAAAAAACAAGACATGTAGCCAGGCGTTTAATCCCAACACTCAGAAGGCAGACATAGGAGGATCACTGTGAGTTCGAGGCCAGCCTGAGACTACATAGTGAATTTCAGGTCAGTTTGGGCTAGAGTGAGACCCTACCTCAAAAACAACAATAACAATAAAAAACAAGACATGAGGGGCTAGAGAATGGCTCAGCAGCTAAGGCACTTGCTTGCAAAGCCTGTCAGCCTGGATTCAATTCCCCGGTACCCATGTAAAGCCAGAGTCGTAAAGTGGTGCATGCATCTGAAGTTCACTTACTGTGATAGGAGGCCCTGGCACACCCATCGTCCTTTTTCATTCAGATCTATCTCTCTCTCTGTCTCTCTCTCTTTCTCTCTGTCTACCCTTGCAAATAAATAAATAAAAAATAAACAACCAAGACATGAAACCCTTTTTATTTTATTTACATTTTAGTTATTCTGTAGCAGTGGAGATGGAATCCAGGGCCTTGAGCATGCCAGGAAAGGACTCCACCACGGAGCTACATCCCACAAATGCCAGGCTGGCAAGCAGTGCTGGAGCCTGACTGAAACTTACATGCTGTGGTTGATGGTGCATTGGCTGTTTGCACTTCTGACCTCCTGGCTACAGGAGTCACATCTTTTCCAGCCGTCCTCAGTTTTAATCCAGCTCCATCCAGGGGATCTCCAGTCCTGACCCAGAAATGGCATAGTTCTATTTAAAAAAAGTTAATTTATGTTAAAAGTATATATGTATATACTTACACACACACATAATGAACCTAAGTTATTTTCATTTGATACAAAATTTTTTGTTTTGTTTTTTCAAGGTAGGGTCTCACTTTAGCCCAAACTGACCTGGAACTCACTCTATAGTCCCAGGCTGGCCTTGTACTCACAGCAATCCTCCTACCTCTGCTTCCCCAGTGCTGGAATTAAAGTACCATGTCCCGCTGAAACAAAATTTTTTACTTAACATGTAAATTCCAACTCATCATTTAATTTTGCTATCCTTGGTGACCAATACAGTATTTCAGATGTATTGAGGTGATAAACTGGAGTAAGTACTGGCAGTGTTTTTAGATCAATACCGGGTGTCATAAAAGACCCCAGGTGACACCTGAGGTTGTATCAGAAGCAGGAAGCAAACAAGGGATTACCATCCAAAACATCAACCCCTGCCGGAAGTCAGAGGCAACACAAACTGATCCATACTTCACCTAAACCATGAGGATCAAAGGGAGCCACACAGCACAGACAGGCTAGGGCCTGGAGAGGTGGGAATGCATAAAGACCATAGGAGGTAAAAGGCTGGCCTTCAACATGAGGACAGTCAAGGGCCAAGAAAGGAATTTACACAAGTAAGTGATTCGAACAGATTTTTGCTTTACAGGGCATTTGGGCTGCTGAGCACTAGGCTTCAGAGGGCTGGTAGGTTAGAGGATGGAGGATATGTGGGGAGTCATCAAAGATGCTGCCCAGATCCTGGCATCTGGACCTGAGAGAAGGAACAGAAGACTTGGGTGGGAGTGGGGGCAGAGGCAGGGCAAGAGATGATTTGGGTTTTAGACATGTTAAGTTTGATATACTAGAATCACATGAATCACATAAAAACCATGGTTTAGCCAGGTGTGGTAGCGCTCCTTTAATCCCAGCACTCAGGAGGCAAAGGCAGGAAGATCACTGAGTCTGAGGCCACTTTGAGATTAGAGTGAAATCCAAATCAGCATGGAGTGGGAGAAGGGGTGGGGGGGGGGACCAAGAGCTTAGCCCATCTCAGTCAACTACAGGAGTATTTGGGAGGGAGGGCTAAGGTTTTAAAGGTAAAAAGGTGATTCTCACATACAGTAAGTGAAGAACTTCCTCAGATGCCCATTAAAATGCAGATTAAAAATGTCACCTCCTGGGGCTAGAGGGATGGCTTAACGATTAAGGTGTTTGCCTACAAAACCTAGCTACCAGAGTTCGATTCCCCAGTACCCCATGTAATAAAGCCAGATGCACAAAAGGGGCGAGTGTGTCTGGAGTTTGGGCCCTAGTGAGCCCAATTCTCTGACTCTGTGTCTGTTTCTCTCTGCTGGCAAATAAAAAAAAAGTCACCTCCCAAAAAAGGCTTCCCGAAAACATGCAGACTGCTCCCTTCTGTCATTTCTACTCCACCCCATTAGTCTCTGCCATTACCCTTTGTTGATATTCTTTACATACTCGCCATTGGTTTTCCTTCAAGAGAATGCATGCGTTGTTCAACTGTATTCCCTAATTACCTGGAACTGTGTGAGGCATAAAGGCAGAAATCAATAAACACCTATTGATAAGCATCTATTTCTTGCCATGGTTCAGAAAAGTGTCATCTTGGAGAAAAACACAGAAAGATTACTAGTATTCAGAGCAACCAAAGCCATGGGAATACCCTACAGTATGCTGCATGCAAAGTCAAGTTGGCCAAAGAAAAAAATCCCAAGAACACAAGAGCAAAGAAAGACCAAAGAGAAAGAATGAGAGCGGGGAAAGTAGAAGTTAACAGAACACACTTGAAGAAAGAAAGGATAGAGGAAACATTAATAAGCCAAACAACACAGGAGCGGCAAAGCAGACATTTTAGTTTAGCTATAGAAAGAAAGCTGAAGATCTGCACAAACAGAGCAACAGCAGACTAGACTCTGTGAGGAGAACAGGGCATGAGCTGGGCATTAAACCACACATATTTTATGTAAATGCAAAGGCAAAGAAAGAAATATCAGCCACAAGCAGAGTGTGGATTAAAAAAAAATAAGGACAGTGAAACTACCTACACAAGACATTCACAATAGGAAAAGATAAGGAAATCAAAATAAAAGAGTCTAATTGGAAGGGGGAGGGAATTCAGTGGAGGGTGGATTTGAGGGGGAATGGGAGTAGAGGGAGGGAATTATGGTTTTATGGTAGAAGCTGTCAATGAAAAGCTAAGAAACAAAAGATCTGGAGCCATGGTTCAGTGGTTAAAGGTGCTTGCTTACAAAGCCTGACAGTCTGAGTTTGGTTCCCCAGTGACCACATTAAGCTACATGCACATGCATCTGGAGTTTATCTGCAGTGACAGGAGGAAGGCCCTGCTGTGCCCATACTATCTCTGTGTCTGCCTTTTTCTGGCTCTATCTCTCAAATATTTATTTTTAAAAGTTAAGGTTAGAATGAATGTGATATATTTGGGTGGCTGAGTTGGAGAAGTCTTGGAACCATGACCAGACTCAGGTCACAGAAGTTTGACAGTCAAAGATGTTTAGACTCTATTTTTTGAAAACTATAAGCTTATCTATCTGTATGTATGTATGTATGTATGTATGTATGTATGTATGTATGTATGTATGTATGTCTGTCTGTCTGTCTGTCAGACTGGCCTTGAACTCACGGCAATCCTCCTACCTCTGCCTCCCAAGTGCTGGGACTAAAGGTGTGTGCCACCATGACTGGTCTATTTTATTTTTAAAAATTATTTGATAGAGAATGAGAGAGACAGAGAAAGAGGCAGAGAGAATGGGTGTGTCAGGCCTCCAGCCACTACAAATGAACTTGACACATGGGCCACTTTGTGCAACTGACTTTCTATGGTTACTGGGGAATCGAACTTGGGTCCTTCTGCTTTGCAGGCAAGTGCCTTAACCACTAAGCCATCTCTCCAGTCCTCCCTTTGTTTTGTTAAAGAATAGCAGGAGTGACATGTAGTTAGTGGACCATGAAAATTAAACCCCCATGTCCCAGATTTTCAAACAGAAGAAAGTATCTGTCCTGCAGATGTATTTCACAGACTTGTCATGATCTTTGAACGGGTGACAATCTATATGGTACATGAACTAAGGCACAGACTCTGGGAACATATTTACTAACAACAAGAAACGGTTCCTGGGACTGTAGCTCATCGGTAAAACATTGCCTAGCATTCATGGGGTGCTGGGTTCAATCTCAAGCTCCACCATGGGAATGGGGGAAGGGAGGAACCCTGAGATAAGCACAGGGAGCATATGCAGAAGCCAAGATTCCAAGGGCAGTCTAGACTACAGTGACCTTGTCTCACGACAACAATAGTCCCAATAATAGACAAGTTGCAAGTGAATAGGCTCATGTCTCTAGTTTTCAAAACTACTCCCAACCCCAGCATCTGATTTTACTTATCAGAAAACTTTTAGGATGACAACTCACAGCTTTTACAGCAACTTACATACTTCTCCTGGCTAAAAAAGACATGCATTGTTACAACTTGATGAGTGTATTTCAACTGAAATTACCTTTGTCTTGAGAACTGACAAGTACAAAACTAAAAACCAGAATTTATTCCCCAAAACAGGCATATATTATGAATAA
This sequence comes from Zapus hudsonius, assembly GCA_004024765.1. NCBI lineage: Eukaryota > Metazoa > Chordata > Mammalia > Rodentia > Dipodidae > Zapus > Zapus hudsonius. Next base: position 24,594 of record PVHP010007061.1, on the reverse strand, counting down.
CTTCTTAAAGGGAGCCTCCCGGCTAGGACACAGCTTGAATTATCTGCACTATTTAAGCACACTGAAGGAAAATACCACCAGGCACGTCAGGCTGAACAACTTTAAACCTTCCCTCCATTTCTGTTTTCCAGACAGGATGTGAGGGTGTGGTTCTGCAGGAGACAGGCTTAAGTTCATTTCTTGGTGGAAGCTCTGACACTAATGAACATGAACTAATGAAGAAATTTTTATCTTTAAGAACAGGTTCTCCTAATAAGAACAGTGATGGCAAACGTGTCTTATTCACATGAATTACACGTCACCTAGTCCTCATACTACCCCACCAAGTAGGAAATAGACGCATTGCCTCATTTTGCAGATTAAATCCTTTTTTTGTTTGTCTTTGTTTTTCTAGGTAGGGCCTCACTCCAGCTTCTCTTAGGCTGGCCTAGAACTCACTGTGATCCTCCTACCTCTGCCTCCCAACTGCTGGGATTAAAGACTAAGTCTATGGATAGAAGAGAGCTTGGTTGACATATATGAGGCCCTGTGTTCAATCTCCAGTACCACAAACAATAAAAAAGAAGTCTCTGTTTTGGGGTGGAGAGATGGCTCAGCAGTTAAAACTAGCTTGCAGAGCCTGATGGGCCTGGGTTTAATTCCCCAGTACCACATAAACAGACGCACAAAGTGGTGCATGTGTCTGGAGTTTATTTGCAGTGGCGCTAGGCCCTGGTGCCCTTTCTCATTCTCTCTCCCTCTCTGCTATATATATATGTGTATATATATATATATATGTATACACACACAGTTGATTTACCTTGTATGTGTATTACTATGTTAAGCTAAATGAACAGGAAATGGAATTACCAGAACTTACATTTTCAAAAACAATCAAAGTTGTGAATATAAAGCAAGAGCTATATATAGTATCAAAACAAATTACAACAAAAAATAGCAATACAGCTTCAAACTCAAGAGGGGAAAAGTGTAAAGAAATTTTTATTTTCCATTTTTATTTTTGAGGAAATATTTTTTTATAAAAATTTTAAAATATTTTTATTTATTCATTTTCAAGCAGAGAGAGAGAGAGGGAGAGAGAGGGAGAGAGGGAGAGAGAGAGAGAGAGACAGAGAGAGAGAACCAAGGCCACCACCTTGTGGGTCTGGCTTATGTGGGTCCTGGGGAATTGAACCCGGGGTCTTAGGCACTGGAGGCAAGTGCCTTAACCACTGAGCCATCTCTCCAGCCCCGAGGAAATATTCTTCATTATTCTGGAATAAGAACGAATGGCTATTCTTCAAGTTGATAAGCATGTGTTGTTGTTGTTTCCTTCTAATTTTTTCAAGAGCCTAAGGTCAAGCAACCCAGGGCAAACGTGAAGAGGGCTTGTGTGGACGAATCCGAGGAAGAAAGTATCCAAACAACTGCAAATTGCAGGCTGTCAGAAATGGGGTTTGCTCGGATAAGGCCTAAGGGATGGTCTAGAGGGGCTTCGTGGACCAGACCAACAAGGGGAGTGGGAATCGGACCGGGAAGGGGAAACAGCGAGTCTTAAGGAAGGGAAGGGGACTGGCTGGGGCAGGTGCCCAGCGATGGTAAAGGACCCCGACTGGAAGAGGGGGTTCATCGGCGAGGGCAGGGGCGCAGGAGGACCCCGCCCAGGAGGGGGCGCCCCCGCCGAAGACGAGGGAGGACCCCCCCAGGACCCGGGACGACCTCCGCCGAGGACGAGGGAGGACCCCCCAGGACCCGGGAGGACCCCCGCCGAGGACGAGGGAGGACCCCCCAAGACCCGGAAGGACCCCCGCCGAGGACGAGGGAGGACCCCCCCAGGACCCGGGACGACCCCCAAGACCCGGGAGGAACCCCGCCGAGGACGAGGGAGGAACCCCCCCCCCAGGACCCGGGACGACCCCCGCCGAGGACGCCCGGGGTCCCCGGGGAGGTGGCCAGGCCCACCGCCGACAGGAGGCCGGGTGAGCAGCGGCAGGCCGGGGTCGGCAGGCCCCATGGGCCCCAACTCGCCCCCGAGCCCCGGGCCTCCTCACCTGGCAGTCCCCGCTAGACGCGACAGCCTCCGGGCGCACCGACGGACGGGGCGGCGTCTGCTTATTGCCGGAAGTCGCTGCCGACCGCCGGGGCGCACCGCTGAAGCCCCGCCTCTGGCCGTTAATTGGTCACCGGGGCGCACCGCGGCCAGCCCCGCCTCCGGCCGCTGATTGGCCGCTGTGGAGCCGCGTGGCCGTGTTGCTACCCGGTCCCCGAGGCTTCGGCGCACGCATGCGTTGTGACCTTCACCAGCGCCTGCGGCGCTCACTAGGGAGAAGCAGCAGCCAGGTGTTCCGACCCAGCCAGGCTCTGACCCATTACCTGTCCGGCTTTCCCCAGGTGGCACCCACAGGTGTGCACCCTTGCCCTTGAGGCGATCTGGGCTTTGTCTGCTCCAGGCTCAGAGAATCACCTTTTTTTTAGTCTGTATGGCATGTGTGAAGGCCGCTTCTTTCCATACTGTGGCCTTGCAGGGGCAGGAGCTAACCACCCGCCCGCCCAGCCCCGATCCCTTGGAATGGGACGGGGAGGCTGGCATTCCATGTGTCCCCATTGCTGGGCTTTGTGAGAGATGCTGCCCGTGCCTGGAGACACTGGCTTTAGGAATTTTCCACTGTGGAAGAGTGGGCAACAAGTGTACAAGATACCTAAGCCAATGACCGCTGTCGGGAGGTCACGCAGTCGGCCAGCTCAGACACCAGCAGGCAGCCATGGGCGAGGGCTAGATTGGCTGGCACCCTGATGTGTTTCAGTTCTTCTCTAGGGAAGACTAGGATTTCAGGGTTGTACGCCCAGGCCGGGAGCAGCAGTGTTGAGTATGGGACATCAGAATGGGAAGGCCATGTGAAGACCCCCATGGTCAGCCACCCACAACTCACTTCCAACTTTGTCTACCCCTCAACTCCTCTTTCTGTTCAGAAAGCTTCTCCATATGAAACACTAAAGGAGACGTCAGTTTCCTTGGCTAGACAGACAGGGGAAGAGGGCCCTTGGTAGGTGGCTATATTCGTAACCCAAGATGGTGAAGAGGGTGACCCACTTCCTCCTTCCTGGCTTAAGTGAATTTCTGACCATAAGGCTGGCTTGTTGGGCTTTTGGGAGCAACACAGTACTGGATGCATCATGGAGCAAGCAACCAGCTCCTTTGTCTTAGTTTAAACTGACCAATCATGGACTCTGGACAGTTGGGCTTCCCTCATTCAATAGAAGTCCAGTTCCCACTGGAGTGGTAGATTCTTCCAGTTCTGGAACCCCCTTCTCCCAGATGAGTCTGTTCTCTCTACTTTCTTTTTTTTAAATATTTTATTTATTCATTTTTCAAGCAGAGAGATACAGAGAGAGAGAGAGAGAGAGAGAGAGAGAGAGAGAGAGAGAGAGAGAGAACACCAGAGCCACCACCTTGTGGGTGTGGCTTATGTGGGACCTGGGGAATTGAACCCAGGGCCTTAGGCACTAGAGGCAAGTGCCTTAACCCCTGAGCCATCTCTCCAGCCCTGTTCTCTCTACTTTCTTTCTTTAAAAAAATATTTTTTATTTGAGAGAGAGAAAGAGACAGAGACAGAGAATGGGCGATCCAGGGCCTCCAATCACTGAAAATGAACGCCAGACACATGTGCCCCTTGTGCATCTGGCTTTATGTGGGTACTGGGGAATTGAACTTGGGTCATTCTGCTTTGCAGGCAAATGCCTCAACCACTAAGCCATCTCTCCAACCCTGTTCTCTCTACTTTCTTTTCCTCTTACTTTGAAAGAAACTTTATTCTTTTAAACTCTTTCCTGCCTTTTCATTCTTTAATCAGCAAAGCAAATGAACCCAATACCCCTAAACATTTCACTACTTGCCTGGCACTACTGGAGCAAGGTTCGACAGACAGGATCAGCCCTGGGAAATTTGTGGGCTCCTTTCCCAACTGCAAGCAGGAGAGGTGGGTCTAGGGTGGGATTTCTGGTTTGTCTCACTCAGGCTGCTCTCCTAACTTGCCAGTCTGCAGTCCTTGTAAAAGCCTTCCAGTGAACAGCTATTTTTAAGCTCTCTCTTTTCCTCCCAGCTGCCTGGGGGCCTACTACCCTTATTGTTCAATACACAATCTCGGTTTCTTGTGACTTCCTTCAATTATTTAAATCTCAGTCCATCTTCACTCTTTACTGAAAGAAGAGAAAAGAAAAACTCAGTTCCTTGAGAAGAGTGAAAGCTCCCTGAAGACAGAGACAAGTCTCATAATTTTTAGAGCCCTTAATTTAACCTGTGGAAAAGAAGCGAGAGAGACCCAACAGGTAGACTGAGAATCCTAGCTGGAAACTCAGTCCAAACAGAACAGTCCAGGTTTCAAAGCTTTATCAGACATGGTATCAGTGTTAGCTTGGCGTGTTTATGACTATGATGTGTTGACTTTTAATATAAAGCAGCAGCAGAACCTTAGGACTGAAAGGGACCTTTGCCACAGAACCAGAGATCATGGCAGATAAAGTCCCTGCCTTTTATGGACTACACAGTGAGTACAGGCACAGAGGCTGCCCCGAGCTGGGATCTGGACTCCAAATATGGCTTTTTACCCCCCACCCCCACACATACACACACGCAACAAACAGGTTTTGTCCCTGTGGTCATACAGCCTGGAATCCTAAGGTCTGCTTCCTGCATCCATCACTGCCTGGCACCCCAGGGTGGATTTTGTGGTTAAGTGGGACTTCCAAGAGCTGCCTCTGGCTCCAATTATCTTAGCCCCTCTGGACTCTTGCTCATTGTAACCGTCCACTGCTTCATGGACTTGAATGACCATGTCCTTCTGGGGGAGGGAACAAAGCCCAGCTTCATGGAGGCAATTCAGAAAATCCATTGAGGGGATATTTCTGGGGTGTGGGGAGAAGCTCTAGAAAGCCAGGAGGAGCTGGGCGTGGTGGTGCACGTCTTTAATCCCGGCACTCAGGAGGCAGAGGTAGGAGGACCACCATGAGTTCAAGGCCAGCCTGAGACTCTACAGTGAATTCCAGGTCAGACCCTACCTTGAAAAACCAACCAACCAACCAAACAAACAAACAAAAAACCAGAGAAGAGCAGAGTTGCTACCTTCAGAGTGAAGAGGACATGCCATCAAACAACAGGGAGCCCTCTGGTACAGGGAATCATCAGAGAAAGTCATGATCATGTCAGTGAAATGATTCCTCATTTGTGGATGATCTCAAAGCAAGTGAGGGAGAATAGCAAGGCAGTTGCTATTGTTTTGGATAAGTGGTCGGTTAGGAAAAGGCCTAAAGAGAGGGAACAAAGAGATGCCCCTGCCTGCCTTGACAAAACTGGAATCCTCATCTGATCCAGTCTCATTCCTTAGCAACAGTGCACCTGCTTCTTCCTCAGTCTGGCAGACCTAGGTATGCAGGCCCCTTTTGGGCCAGCCCCTTGAGTCCAAAGAAAGCCAACAAGCTCTCTCCCTTACTCATCTTCGCCTGACAGTAAAGCCCATCCTAATTAGCTGGAAGAGAAGCTTGCTGTGTGAACAAGGGGTCTTAGCTGTTCATTTTTCCTCCTCACACCCAAACCTCAGGGTCCCTGTTCAGGTAAGTGTGGCTGGAATGGGAGGGAGGAAAATTTCTTCCTCCTGTTTTATTAATCTTTACTAACTGATCTCTTAGCTTTCTTTCTTTTTTTCTTACACCCTTCTGCTTCACTTCCCATGTGGGAGTGTATGTGACCCTTTACACACTCATGTTTCACTTCCCACGTGGGTGTGCATGTGTTCGTCTATACCCTTATGGCTTGCTTCCTGGGTATGTGTGTGTCCCTTTAAATTTCCATGTGTGTGTATGCCCATTCACTGGATACCAATTTTCCCACAAATAAACATCACAATTAAAAATTTAACTTTAAGCCGGGCGTGGTGGCGCACGCCTTTAATCCCAGCACTCAGGAGGCAGAGGTAGGAGGATCGCCATGAGTTCGAGGCCACCCTGAGACTACAGAGTGAATTCCAGGTCAGCCTGGGCTAGAGTGAGACCCTACCTCAAAAAACCAAAAAATTTAACTTTGTGGGGCATGGTGGCACATGCTATTAATCCCAGCACTCGGGAGGCAGAGAGGTAGGAGGACTGCTGTGTGTTCAAGACCAGCCTAGAACTATAAAGTGAGTCCCAGGTCAGTTTGAGCTAGAGTGAGACCCTACTATAATGATAATAATAATAATAATTATTATTATTATAGTTTAACTCTCAGAGTCCATTTCCTCAATTCTTTTTTCTTTTTTTTTTTCTGTTTTTCGAAGTAGGGTTTCGCTCTAGTCCAGGCTGACCTGGATTTCACTATGTAGTCTCTGGGTGGCCTTGAACTCATGGCAATCCTCCTACCTCTGCCTCCTGAGTGCTGGGATTAAAGATGTGTGCCACCACGCCTGGCTCATTTCCTCCATTCTTTAATAAAATCAACACAGATTTAAAATTTGGGATTCAAAGGCTAAGGGCAAAACTCCCTGTACTCCAACAACCCCATAACACAGGGACCAGAGATTAAGTGGATGTTGTCCTCAGGGAGTGCAAAGGTGTGAGGCGTTGTGGAGTCCTGGGAAATTCTGGCTGCTGAGACCACTCAGGGTGCAGTGACAAAATCCCACAAACAGGTTGGCTAATCCGCAATATTCATTGCTCACTGTGAAAGTTCAAGATCAAAATACAGTAGGGTGAGTGCCTGGTGAGGGCCACTTCATGGTTCCTAGATGGCTTTTCTGACAACATGGGGTCAGTGTTGACCAGGTGAGGTTGGAGAGCTCCAGTGGGTCCGCGGTGATGGTCCAGGGAGCTAGCTAGATTCTGTCTAGTGGTGTGCTGGGGAGCCAGCTTTTCAGAAGGCGGTTGGGGGTGTGGAGCCCTTATTTGCATATTTGTAAATTCTTTGTCCAGGAGTCTCTAGCTATGGCCAACACCCAGCTTCACAGATATCTTTACCCAATGAGTGGGGAAAGTGTCCCAGTCAACTCTCACAAGACATGGGAACCAGTCAAGCCTACACTGACTTATGCCTCCTGCCGACTGGGATGTGATGGCATTTCATTATCAGGCTTCACTCTAGCATCTCCTGACCCCTGTCTTCATGCTCCAGATCACCCAAGTTGCCAAAGATACTGGCTGCATAATGATCCCAACTGCCTGCAGACTTGTGAGGTCTGCAGTAAAGGACCTCATAGGTCTGGGGATGCCTCAGCAGATAAGTCACTCTCTGTGCAAGTGGTTTTCTTTTCTTTCTTTTTTTTTTTTTCTGAGGTAGGGTCTCGCTCTAGCCCAGGCTGACCTGGAATTCACTCTGTAGTCTCAGACTGGCCTCAAACTCACAGCGATCCTCCTACCTCTGCCTCCCGAGTGCTGGGATTAAAGGCATGCGCCACCATGCCCGACTTGGTTTTATTCTTTAGTTTAAATTCCCAGAACCCATGCAAAGCTAGACACTGAGGTGCTATGTATATAATCTCTAGTTTAAACTGGCCATGGTTCCAGCACTCAGGAGGTGGAGACACAGAAGGAACAGAAGTTCAAGGTCATGAGAAGGGGCAGTTCTCTCTCTTCCCCCCACCCCACACAAGGTAGGGTCTCACTCTAGCCCAGATGACCTGGAATTCACTATGTAGTCTCAGGGTGGCTTTGAACTCATGGTGATCCTCCTACCTCTGCCTTAGAAGGGCAGTTTTTAATGGTTCTGAGTTATATAGTAAATCATTATAGGAATTAGTACAAGCTTTTGGAAATGTAATTCTGGTTTTCTTATGAGTAATAAAATGATGAGTGGTTAATGTTGCATTAACCATGTTCCAAGTAATTATTAGGAGCAAAAAAAAGTTACAGCAAACTCATCTAACAGGGGTCCTAAATTAGTCACAGAGTGGAATTGAGTGGTGAAAATGTCAATACAAATCTTTCTAGTCATTTGGAGTAAAATTGCCTAATGTACACATAGAAAAGAATACAGAAATTCAGTTTTCATGTACAAATGCAAGCCCCAGCCATGTCTCGGGCTGAGATGGCAACGCAAAAGGGGAATTAACTGAGAGTCGAGACTTTCGGAACCAACCTGGTGAAAGGCCACAGCAGCCTGCAATCTGTACGAGGCCAGGACTCACTTTAGTGTCCATGGTACCCAAGCTAGTGTGTCTGCTAATGGCACTGAGGTAGGTTCGATGAGCCTGGGAATCAACCCCCCCCCCATCTCTATCTCCAGCCTACTTTCTGTCAGTCTCTGAGCTTCCTCTCCTTCCCAAGCTGGGCTATTCAAAGGGCTTGCTCTCCACCGGGACCCAGACAATGTGGCTCCTTGAGCTCTCACCCCCTTTATTCCTCTCCCTCAGGTCAATTCCCTCTCACTGGACAGCTCACCAAGCCCTGCCTACACCACAGTAGCGTCTCTCCTTTCTGTCCTTCTTACCTGCTCCTCACTACAGGTGCACATGGTCCCTTTATCTTCCTGCTGCTCCCCCAGCTCAAAGATGTCTGTCCAGGGCTGGAGAGATGGCTCAGCAGTTAAGGTATTTGCCTCCAGTACCTAAGGCCCCCCAGTTCAATTCCTCAGTACCCACATAAACCAGACACACAAGGTGGTGGCCCTGGTGCTCTCTCTCTCTCTCTCTCTCTCTCTCTCTCTCTCTCTCTATATATATATATATATATATATATATATATATATATATATATCTGTATCTCTCTGCTTGAAAAATGAATAAATAAAATATTTTTAAAAAGATGTCTGTCCACCCCTGCTTTCCCTGCTCATATGTGCGTGTATTATTCCTTTTACAATATTTTATTTATTTATTTGAGAGAGAGTGAGAGAGAGACAGATAGAGAGAATGGATGTGTCAGGGTCTCCTGCCACTGCAAATGAACTCCAGACACATGCTCCACTTTATACATCTGGCTTTCTGTGAGTACTGGGGAATTGAACCTGGGTCTTCAGGCCTTGCAAGCAAATGCCTTTAACCACTGAGCAATCTCTCCAGCCCCATGTCAACATTTTCTGTGTCACTCCCCCATGCACTCTTCCCTCAGCCCGTAGCACGTGTGCCTACAGTCTCGGGTCCCCCTCCCACTGGACATGTTCTTTCTTTCGTGTGTGTGTGTGTGTGTGTGTGTGTGTGTGTGTGTGTGTGTGTGTGACATCAGAGTTCTCTAGACTGGCATTTCCTGGTACCAGCAGTGACTTTCACATGCCCTAGTCCCACTCAAGTACTGGGAGAGGTGGCCCTTCTGAATCGGTAAATTGTCCAGTGCCCTTTGCCTCTCTTACTAGGAGGAGACTTAATGGCAGTGCCAAAGCTCAGCACAGGAAGAACAAGTTGTGCAGAAGAGACTGGATCCAGGGGTTCCCATGTTGGGGCAAAGTCTGCACTCACTGAGTTCTGGGCATTGGCTGGCTTCCTCCTCATGTTGACTTGCACCTGTCTGGGAAGGAAAAGAAGCCAAAACTTTGCTCTTTCTTCTGCTTTTCATTCCTCTGAAAATCCTGCTGCTCCTCATGTAGTGTGGTTTCTCTAATGCGGTGGGAGAGTCACACTGTGGCAGGAAGAAGAGAAGAAAAAAAGCAGAAAGATGAGTATTTCCAGTTACTATCCTGCCTTACCAGGAGAAAACTGAACAAACAGAAAAACATTCAGCTGTCATTATGCCTCAGAAGTCCACATGAAATGACATGTATTTTATAGAAAAATCTTGAAAAGAAAATAAATAACATACTTTGTTCAGCTGTTTTCCCTTTGACTGAAGGCTAGTTGACCCATCACACTTTGAAAGGGCATTTCAAAGAAGGAAACGCAGCTTACTGCAATTCCTGCCATTACCAGGGGCGTACACGTCCTCTTGCTTGGCCACCAGTCACGCAGGGACGGAAGGAAAATCACCAGCAGACTGTGCGGGTCAGGTGGAGAAAAGCTGTGTGAGGACAGTCCTTGCCCTTCCCGTTTTCCTTCTGTCCTCATGTTGTTGCTGTTGATCCAGGGTTTTCCTATGTAACCCAGCCTGACTTCAAACTTAACCCTCCTTCCTTAGCCTCCTGAGTGCTGGGCTTTCAGGCATGTTCCACTATGCCTGACTCCTATTTGCCCCTTTTTAAGTCCATAAACTCTATGTTATGACCGAGCTTTCAACTACCATGAAAAAAAAAAAAAAACAAGTCAGGCGTGGTGGCACACATCTTTAATCCCAGCACTGGGGAGGCTGAGGTAGGAGGATAGCTGTGAGTTTGAGACCAGCCTAAAACTACCTAGTGAATTCCAGGTCAGCCTGGGCTAGAGTGAGACCCTATCAGATGAAGGTGATCCAGACTACTCCACGGGCTACCTTCAGGGTGGGTCTTCTGTCCTTAGTTAATCCTTTCTGGATTTTGGAGCTCAGGGAGGGTTTACGAACCCCAACTTTCAGGCTCTTAAAAAAAACAAACAGAAGGATAAATTATGAATTATTGAATTTATTTTGGGAGAAATTATGAGTTGTGAGGTTTGTTCAGGAAAAATTGGTAGCTAGGGAAAGGCTGGAACAGTTACACACACATGTGGAAGACAGGACCTAGAAGCCCATTCCAAAAGATTTAGAAGAAACATTCACTCACTCACATGGAAGCAAAGCATAAAAGCACCAGCTCCAGGTAGGAGAAAGTCAAGAGATCAGGTAGCGAAGGACGCAGGGCGTGAGGAAGGATAAGAGAGAAATCACCAAAGCAGGACCAGGAAATCCAGACGTCTGGGAAATGAGTAACAAAGTCAAGAGGGTTATTACCCACGTGGTAAACCCAGAGTGTAGAGGAATTAGCCACGTGGTCGGCGGAGCCAGAGTTGAGAGGAAAATCATGACAAAGTGAAAAAAGCATCTGGAAACAATGCATGTGAGGAACAAACGGAGAAGCCCCCAGACAGGTACTGGGAGCCCTCCCCTCCCCAAGCCAGGCCTATTCAGATGAAAGACCACAGATCAATCAGGTCACCAGAATAGAAAGGGGGGGGGGGGAAGCACACAAGCCTTTTTTAGTTAATTAGGATGGGTTTTTGTCTCTGACTCTGATTGGTTCATGGATTCAGGGGCCTGACCCAAAGAGGCCAGCCCACCCAGGTATGCTAGATTGGGACAGAAAGGGACGCTGTTGCTGAGCGATGAATCTTGCCAAGGCAGACAGGGTGACATCTCTTTGCTCCCTCTCTTTGGGCCTTCCCTATCTATTTATCCAAAAACTACCTTGTTCCTGCTTCTCACACTGAAATACTCTCATAGACATGTCAAAAGGCTTGAATCTAAATCCATTTGAGTTGACAATGAAGCCATGACACACGCCTTTAATCCCAGCAGTCAAGAGGCTGAGGTCAAAGGATTGTCGTAAATTTGAGGCCAGCCTGGGCTGCAGAGTAATCTCCAGGTTAGCCTGGGATAGAGTGAGAATCCCACCTTAAAAAAAAAAAAAACAGGGCTGGAGAGATGGCTTAGCGGTTAAGGCACTTGCCTCTAGTACCTAAGGCCCCAGGTTCAATTCCCCAGGACCCACATAAGCCAGACCCACAAGGTGGTGGCCCTGGTGTTCTCTCTCTCTCTCTCTCTCTCTCTCTCTCTCTCTCTCTCTCTCTCTCCTTGAAAATGAATAAATAAAAAAAAATTAAAAAAAAACAGTAGCCTTTAATCTCAGCACTCGGGATGCAGAGGTAGGAGGATCACCATGAGTTCGAGGCCAGCCTGAGACTACATCAGCCTGGACCCTACCTCGAAAAACCAAAAAAACAAACAAAAAAAAAACACAACAGTTGACAAGGAAGAGTATCCATCACAGCTACTGTCTGTGAACACCCTGTACACCAGTGCTATGTGCGTAGGGCACATTTAGTTGACTCCTGTAAATAGCACTGGCTTCCAAGAGCAACAAGGGCATTTCCAGCAGATATTACAGCACTCTACCCACTACAGTAGCTTCCAAAGAGCCTTTTCATGGTGGGTACTAGAAAACAGCACATGTTTCAGACTGCCCCCTCCCCTTGAGTCTTCCTTCCTGCCTCTCCTAAGAGGAACTGAGGATAGCTTAGTGGAATTGCACAGTAAGGCCAAGACACAGTATCAAAGGCTAGCTTGAACAATGGCATGAGAGAATGAATGGAAAGAGATCTGCTTTGTACACACGTACACATGACTCTCCTCCATCTTCTCAGGAATAGCAGTTTCCCAACAGGGAACTGGTGGGATATTCAAGTTAATTTGTTCTTGGGCCTAATAAAGGGGCCCAAAATAAAGCCAGGACAAGAATAGAGCTGTCAGAGCCTGGCCTGGGGGGGGGGTTCTTTTCTTCATGGTTCTTTTCACAGCTCTCACTTGGGGAACGTGCTGAATGTATAACAAATTTTTTAAATTTCTTATTGATAACTTCCATAAATATAGACAACATAACAAACCATTTATTCTGGAGTCAGAAGGCAGGTCTTTGTACTATCTATCTATCTATCTATCTATCTATCTATCTATCTATCTATCTATCTATCATCTATTTATCCATCTATCCATCTATCATCTATCATCTATCTATCTAATCTATATCTATCTTTTTTAACAAATATTTTTTTAATTTTTAAAAAATATTTTATTTATTCATTTTCAAGCAGAGACATACAGAGAGAGAGAGAGAGAGAGAGAGAGAGAGAGAGAGAGAGAGAGAGAATGCACCAGGGTCACCACCTTGTGGGTCTGGCTTATGTGGGTCCTGGGGAATTAAACCCGGGGCCTTAGGCACTGGCAGCAAGTGCCTTAACCACTGAGCAATCTCTCCAGCCCTCTCTATCTAATGATCTATCTAATCTATATCTATCTATCTCTCTATATCTATATCTATCTCTCAATATCTATATCTATCTGTTCTCTCTCTCTCTCCATATATATATATGCACATGGCAGCTAAGACATCCGACAGCTTGAGTGTGATGGATGCTGGGAGGGCATCCACTCTCCTACATGGTCAAGGTGTTCTGGGCAGTAACCTACCAGGTGTCTCTGTCTGTGGCCTGCCAGGTGTTCCAGTCAGTAGCCTTCCAACGTACCCTGACCAGTGGCCTTCTAGACACCCCATGTGCTAGCCTTCTACATGCTGTTCAGTTTCGTGCCTCCCTCCTTGGGGCAGGAGGATGAAATCAGCTGGAGGTGGGTCTTCTTCTGTCCTCAGGGTCCGCTGAGACATCCATCCTGTGGAGAGAAGAGCTGATTAAGAACAGTGCCTGCTGCTTTTCAGAAAGGAGAAAGCATGGAGGACTTTCCCTCATCTCATGAGTTCTCAGTTGAGGATTAGAAGGAGGAGCCCAAGAGTGTGGTCCCTTGAGTGGCTCTGGGACCCAGCTCTCAGCAGTTCAGGCTGAGCCCAGCGCCATCCCTTCTGCTTGCTGCACACACAGGTGAAAAGAGGTATTCCCTGTGTGCCTGTATTTGAGCCCAGCAGGTTATCTCTGTGAGCTTAGTGCCTGGTTGGCTAGGAAGCTGTAATTTCTCCTGGGCCATCTTTTTGTTTCCTTGGGATGGGGGCGAGTGACCTCTTCCACACCAGAAGATGAAGTCCTGACGCTGTCAGAGAGGCCATCCAGAGCTCGTGACATCTTTGCTGCCCAGCTGTAGTCCTTATTGGAAAGCTGGATATGAGAATAAGTGGCAGGGCCAGTCTATCCTCACACCTTCATGAAATGGCTGAAATGAATAGTCTGGAAGGCACGTGTGGGTGACCAGTGGGCAGGGAACACTGTTGTGGACATGGGGGAACTTGATGTTTGGTTCAAATGCTTCTTCCACAAAGGTGACAGGTTCACCAGAGAGATGGTCTTTTTTCCAATCCTGGTAGAAACCATTATAAGAAAAAATGTTGACACTGTAAGTGAGTGTTGGCTCTTGCAGGGTAGCTTTTGCTGTACTTTTCCTCTTTGGAGTTGGTAACAAAGAGGTGCAGGCACACCATTCTTGCTGTGAATTCCCTAACCTTGCTGAGTTGGCATTCTCTGTGTTCCTTCAGGTCCTGACCTTTGGAGGGCTGGAAGTCGTGTTGCAATCTGGGTCCCTGGACATAATGGATGTTGAATTACTCCTGAGGTTGCTGGTCGTCGCTCTGGTGTCCTGTTGTTCTGAGAAGGCCCGTGGAGGAGAGCGGTGGGCAGAGAACGATGAGCTCCTGATCTGCCAGCTTGTGCAGCGCACTGATGCTGCTTCCTATCCTGCTAGTGATGGGCAGCCAGGCTTGGTGGAGGGGTGTTCTGGCACCCGTTCTGGATGGATACACACCACAATTCAAACAGCCCATTCTCTTTCAAGCAGGGCAGGGCTCTTCTTCAGGAAGCCTGCTTAGTGGTCTCCTAGTTACTAGCCTGGCTGAGGAGAGAGCTCATCTACATATGCAGCTCACAATCCCATCTGCTCCACATGGGGCTTCCTGACCAACAACATGCTCAGGTCTATTTGTGGGGAATAAAATAAAAATATGTTAAAACATTACTGAGTGAATTCTGTTTTTGTCTTATGCCCTTTTCCAGTAAATGAATATCATGAGTGCAATACTGTCGTGTACACATTCATGAGAAATCGTGATATGAGCTGGGCTTTTCATCCAGACATGGAGGAAGCCACTTAAGGCCATGGGGAGGTGCGTCGGATAGTCTTGCAGTTGAGGTGCAGCCTGAGCCCCATTATTCCTCCAGGGGCCTTTTCCAGATGATTCAAATGTCGTGTTTCCTCCATAGTCCTATCCTTCTGGTGATCTATGAAATTCAGTTTCCTTGACAGGGAAGGCCACTGCAGCCACTACAGGCAGTGAGCATCTCCAGCTGTCTGGGATCATTTTGTCCTATTGTGCTGGGGCATGGCCCCATGATGGCTGCCTGCTCCATGTCCTTGCTGAAGATGACGTGATTCAAATACTTTGTACACCGTTTTCACCTCAAAACATTCCTGGTATCAGACTGTATCTTTATAGATTAAGACAATTTGACTGGATGTGTTTTTACCTTTTTTTGTTTACAAAAGCCATGAGCTATGTGACTCGCTGAGAATCATTTAGCTTTTCAGTTACCAGCAGTATTAGAGTTCTGGATGGTTGGGCTTAGTGGCCATAGCCCTTCTCCAATAGCTCAGAGATCTCCCCCCTCCCAAAAACACACAGCTTAGTCTTCTACGATCTAGATACGGAGCTTGTAGTATTTTATTATTTATTTATTTATTTATTTATTTGAGAGAGAGAGAGAGAGGAAAGAGAAATTACGGACCCACTAGGACCTACTTACTGCCACTGCAAACAAACTCCAGATGCATGTACCACTGCGCGCGCACGTGTGTGTGTGTGTGTGTGTGTGTGTGTGTGTGTGTGTGTGTTATTTGTGAGGGGGGAGATAAAGAGAGAAAGAGAGAGAGAGAGGGAGAATGTCAGGGTTTCTTGCTGCTACAAATGAACTCCAGATGCATGCACAATTCAGGTCAGCCTGGGCTAGAGGGAGACCCTACCTTGAAAAACCAAAATATTAATAATAATATAATAGTAGCCGGGCGTGCTGATGCACGCCTTTAATCCCAGCACTCGGGAGGCAGAGGTAGGAGGATCACCATGAGTTCAAGGCCAGCCTGAGACTACATAGTGAATTCCAGGTCAGCCTGAGCTACAGTGAGACCCTACCTTGAAAAACCAAAAAAAAAAAAAAAGTAATAATAATAATAAAATAAAGTGACAACAAGATAAGGTTTATAGTGAGCTAGAATTTTGTAATTTAACATGTAAAGAGGTCGTCTTAAATTGCTACCGGATATGTAATTCAGATTTGTCATTGATGCATTTATAATTCAGGTTTTGAAAAAGAAAGACCTCTTGGGGCTGGAGAGATGGCTCAGCAGTTAAGGCACTTGCCTGCAGAGCCTAATGACCTAGGTTCAATTCCCCAGTACTCACATAAAGCCAGATGCACAAAATGATTCATGGATCTGGTATCGGCTTGCAGTGTCCCAAGGCTTTGGTGTGCCCTTTCTCTGTGTGTGGGTGTTTGTCTTTCTTCTCTCTGTCTCTGCATGCAAATAAATAAAAAAAATATTTTTAGACAATCAAAAAAAAGAGATGAGGGCTGTAGAGATGGCTCAAGTTAAGACACTTTCTGTAAAGCAGAAGGACCCTAGTTCAATTCCCTAGTACTCACATAAAGCCAGATACACTAAGTGGTACATGCATCTGGAGTTTATATTCAGTGGCTGGAAGCCCTGGCATGCCCATTCTCTCTCTCTCAAATAATAAATCAATCAATAATTTTTTTTGAAAAACAGACGAATTTAGCCAAGACACACCTTTAATCTCAGCACTCAGGAGGCTGAGGTAGGAGGATCACAATGAGTTCTAGGCCAGCCTGGGACTAGAGTGAGTTCCAGGTCAGCCTGAGCTAAAGTGAGATCCTACCTCCAAAAAAAAAAAAAAAAACCACCAACAACAATTTTTTTTTCTGTCTTCTAATTACTATTCTGTTACTTAGGAAGATTTTTCCTTAGGGCATGTCTCATTATTTATGGTTTTCTGCTTCCTAAGGAAACTAAGCCTAGTGTATGTAGTTGTATGCTAAAAGATACTAACTGCTATGTGATGTGGTCACCTGCAATTCGGAAATGGGGGGTGTAGTGCTTTGCATTAGTGTTGAACATGGCCATGGAGAGCAAATTCAGTAGCAGGCAGCTCTTTCCATGGAGTGTGCTTCTGTGTAAACTGGAGGGAGCTGTCTCGAGGGAGAGTCCAGATTTAGGAGTGATGTGCTTGATGTCACTGGGGTGGCGTACAGAGATTGAGCCCTCCGCAAAAAGGCTATTTGACAGGAACACTCAATAGGCAGGATTTCCTGAAAAGGATTTTAAGAGCACAAGAAATTATAGCAATGATTGATAAATGGGACTTCATGAAAGTAAAGATCTCGGGCTGGAAAGATGGCTCAGCGGTTAAGGCACTTGCCTCCAGTGCCTAAGGCCCTGGGTTCAATTCCCCAGGACCCATATGGGCCAGACCCACAAGGTGGTGGCCCTGGTGCTCTCTCTCTCTCTCTCTCTCTCTCTCTCTTTCTCTCTCTCTGCTTGAAAATAAATAAAATATTAGAAAAAAAAGAAAGAAAGTGAAGATATTCTTTACAGCCAAGCAAACCAGGAGCAGAGCAAAGAGACAGCATGGGAAAAGAGAGTCTTCGCCAACTACCCATTATGCAAGTGATTACTAACTAGAAAATATAAAGAACTTCAAATATTAAACTCCTGAAATCTAAATCATCCAGTCACCTAATGGGCTATTTTTATGTTAGCATACAAAATAATTTTCATATATATTTGTACTCATTCACTCTCTTTACCCATTCCTTCGCTTCCTTTATTTGTTTTCTTAATGACAGCCATTCTGATTGGAGTTAGATGGGATCTCAAAGAAGCTTTAAGCCGGGTGTGGTGGCGCACGCCTTTAATCCCAGCACTCTGGAGGCAGAGGTAGGAGGATCGCAGTGAGTTCAAGGCCACCCTGAGACTACAGAGTGAATTCCAGGTCAGCCTGGGCTAGAGCGAGACACTACCTCGAAAAACCAAAAAAAAAAAAAGTTTTAATTTGCATTTCCCAATTTTTCTAATTATATCTATATAATTACCTGAGGGGAGGGTTGCATTAAGGAGGCAAACCTGGATTAAGTTTACCTTGGTTAACACCAAATCAGGGTGAGTCTTCAATGGGATTATATGGTTGATGGGATTATGTGGATAGAGTGATGAGATTAATGAAGTTAAAACTGATATAAGCTGAGAGCCCAGCTTCAGAACAGCTTTCCCTCGAGAGAAGATGAACGGCTCTGAACCAGAGCAGCGGCCTCCTTGGTGACCTGGCTTCATTGAGCTGTCTATCTCCTCAAGCCCCAGAGAGTGCTACGAAGACTTTCATTTGAAGGTAAAAACTTCACTTTTCTTTCCAGTAAATTTTAATGTGAAGATATCTTTTAAAGAGTATTTTTATTTATTCAAGCAGAGAAAGAAAAAGAGAGAGAAAATAGGCATGCCAGGGCCTCCCTTCTCAAGCCACTGTAAATGAACTCCAGATCCATGCACCTCTTTGTGTATCTGGCTTTACGTGGGTCCTGGGGAATCAAACCAGCGTTACTGGGCTTTACAGGAAAGCATTTTATGGGCCAAGTCATCTCTCTAGCCCCTGAAGATGACCCCCCCCATATTTGACAGTAACTAGATACATTGTATGAGCAAGTCATGTGATGGTACCCCCATTTCCCTCCTCCGTGACCCCAACCCACTGGGGGTCCTCCTCTGTTGGTCTAGTCCATGGGATAGGGGGTTATAGATTGTATGAGAGGTAGCCAGTTTTTTTCCTTTGTGTATTGTTGCTGAGGGGGCAATGACTCTGGATATTCTCCCCCATCATGGCTCTTACAATCTTTCCGATCTCTCTTTCACTCAGACCCCTGAGTCCTGGATATAGGTCTGCTTTACTGAGACACAGAGAGAGAATGGGTGCACCAGGGCTTCTAGCCACTGCAAACAAACTCCAGATTCCGGTACCACAGTGCATCTAGCTTTATGTGGGTACTGGGGAATCAAACCTGGGTCCTTAGGCTTTGGAGGCAAGCACCTTAACTACTGAGTCATCTCTCCAGCCCTGAAGATCCCTTTTAAAGTTTTGTTGTAGGAACTGGGTTACAAGGCCTCTCTGGTTAAGGTGCTGTGGTCTTAGAGCATTTCTCAACTTATAATTTATGTGTAATAGTTGAAGCCAGGAACTTAGGAACTGGCTTTCTTTAATTAAACTAGTAGAGGGGTACAGTAAATAAGATGAATATAAGTAAATGAAAATATAGATGCATGATCAGTTATGTTAGTGGAATTAAGCCACATCTTATGATGGCAAGGCTGGAGCTCAGAAAAGGATGCTCTGAGGCACTCATTTACACTGAGCCCAAAGGCAAAGGAGAATAGACTGTATTCATGGATTAGGGTAGGTGTAAGTGTGGATATTGGTGTTCAGTTCAGGGGAAAAGGCAGTGCTGGCTGTGACTCAGCTGTTCTCAGAGGGCTTGTGAAAGATCAATCCCTGGATATGTCATGAAGCCCAACACTGAAGACTAGAAAAACTTTGTTTTTGCCCAGGGAGGTCAGACACAGTCCACTGCAAGTCCATAAAGCTACTCAGGTGGCGATAAGAAATCAGTCAGATTCATACATGTAAGGCTGGAAAGATGGCTTAATGAATAAGGCACTTGCCTGCAAAGCCTAACAACTCAAATTCAAATCCTCAGTAGTCATGTAAAGCCAGATGCAAAGTAGGGCGTGCATCTGGAGTTTGTTTGCAGAGGCTAGAGGCCCTGGTGTGTGTCTCTCTTCTTCCTCTCTCTGTGCAAATTAAAAGGTAGGGTCTCGCCCTAGCCCAGGCTGACCTGGAATTTACTATGTAATCTTAGGGTGGCCTTGAACTCATTGAGATCCTCCTACCTCTGCCTCCAAGTGCTGGGATCAAAGGTGTGAGCCACCACGCCTGGCTTAAAAACTCACACATATGAGTCATGGTTGTATCAAATTAGAGAACACTTGTACGAAATTCAAGCAGCTGGTTAAATGTTCAAGTCTGGCAAGACAGCACAGAAAAGAGGAGAGGAATAGACCAGGGGGATGGATAGAAAGTGCATTTAGTGAACAGTGAGTTCCATGTGGTAGGAAGTCTGAGAAGGACTCCATAAATGGGAGAACAGGAGAAGTGATTATTATTGGAACAGACTCTGCCTTATTCTTTGGTCTGAATCTAAAGTAAAACTTAGGTGAAATATATACTCCTCGAAGTGAATATATTTAGAAACATAAAGAGGGTTAGAATTGGACTAGAATTGCCGGGTGTGGTGGCGCACGCCTTTAATCCCAGCACTTGGGAGGCAGAGGTAGGAGGATCGCCGTGAGCTCGAGGCCAGCCTGAGTGAATTCCAGGTCAGCCTGGACTAGAGAGAGACCCTACCTAAAAAAAAAAAAAAAAAAAAAAAAGAATTGGACTAGAATTAAAATCCTACTAGATTCTATTGTGAGCCATGTAATTTTGTCCTGATAAAACCTTTTGGACCCTCCTCATTGTAAAAGCCGTTGATATACCAGCATTGGCAAAGTTATCACGAGGGTTCTTTAAGTGAATGCATGTAAATCTGCACGTAGAATACTTACCTGGCAGGAGAGATACCATGATCACGAAGGTGGTTTTCCCAGGGCGAGGCTTATCCATTGCACTCTGGATGTGCTGACCCCTATGATTTCCCCAAATGCGAGAAACTAGACTACATAATTCGTGGTAGTGGGGGACTGCGTTTGCACTCTCCCCTGGGGAAAAAAAATCCGCATGTAGAGGTTCACTTTTTAAAAAAAAATCTTTTTATTTATTCATTTGCAAGCAGAGAAAGGGGGATGGAGAAAGATGGACACACCAAGGCCTCTCCAGCTGCTGCAAACCAACTTCAGATGCATGTGCCACCTTGTGCATCTGGCTTTATGTGGGTCCTGGGGAATTGAACTCCGTCCTTCTACTTTGCAGGCAAATGCCTTAACTGCTGAGCCATCTCTCCAGCCCGAGGTTCATTTTTTATAGAACTTTAAATTTTTATCTAGACCTGGTACAAGGTTTGAGTAAAACTACTGTCCAGAAGACTGTCAAGACCATCTGCAGCAGCTTTGGAAGATGGGGAACTGCTTCTCGTTCTTTGATGACATGGACATAGAGTGGCAGGTGACAGAGCAGGGACGACAGCCCCCACAGATGACTGAGCAGTGGGACGTGGCAGAGTTAATTAAGTTGCGACAGCGGCTACCCAGAGAAGCCTACAACCTAGAAATGGATGGAGATGAAGAGGTGTCCGAGTGTGCGATCTGCCTCACAGACCTGACCTGTGGAGACCTCATCCGACGCCTGTGGTGCAAGCACGTATACCATGCTGACTGTATAGATGTGTGGCTGATGAGTTCTTTCACATGTCCTTACTGCAGGGATCCAGTGGATAAGGAGCGGCCTGCAACATAAATCACTGGTCTGATAATGAGAGATGGCTCAGTGGTTAAGGCACTTGCCTATAAAACCTAACCACTGGGGTTTGATCCCCCAGTATCCATGTAAAGCCAGAAGCACAAAGTGGTGCATGCACCTGGAGTTTGTTTGCAGTGGCTAGAGGCCCTGGTGCATCCATTCTCTTGTCACTCTCACTGCAAATAAATAAAATACATATTTTTAAAAGTTTCCTAAAATTCCTAAATAGATACAGGAGTTGCCATGTGAAATTTTAGAAATTAATGGGGAAAAGCCAGACGTGGTGGCCACGCCTTTAATCCCAGCACTCAGGAGGCAGAGGTAGGAGGATCACTGTGAGTTCAAGGCCAGCCTGAGACTACATAGTGAATTCCAGGTCAGCCTGGGCTACAGCGAGACCCTACCTCGAAAAACCAAAAAAAAAAAAAAAGAAATTTATGGGTTAAGGCACTTGCCTCCAGTGCCTAAGGCCCCTGGTTCAATTCCCCAGGACCCACATAAGCCAGACCCACAAGGTGGTGGCCCTGGTGCACTCTCTCTCTCCCTCTCCCTCTCCCTCTCTCATCTCTCTGCTTGAAAATGAATACATAAAATATTTTTAAAAAGTTGTATGTGCTTTGCTCCATTACAAAAGCATCATGTAAAGTAGTATAGCAGCTCACCGTGTGTGATTAAATTCTTCTACCACCAACTAAACTGCGTAAACCTGTGCATTCTATTAACGTCTCCTTTTGAGCTCTCTCATTTCCTGCATCTCATGATGAGGTTGCTTTGGGCACCTCATGGGCCTCTTCCCTCCCTCCAGAAGGAAAATTTCATAGGCTTGATTTCTAGAAGGTATCTGGGGTGGTTAAGTTTAGTTGTAAACCTGACCTGTTTAGTAATCCACAGTAATCTTGGGTGGGTCTCTGAGGTTGCTTACAGGAAGGATTAACTAAAGGAGGGGTCCCTCAAGAGTGAGCCCTTCCTCTCAGTAGGGAGCAGGATGTAAGGAAGCTCATGGTGAAGGAAAGCTCCCCCCTCCCCCGCCTGTTTGCTGGTGCATATGATGTGGGGTGTCGGTGATGGCTTCTTTCTATTGCTGTTTGGATTTGTGAAAGGGGGCCAGCACCTTTCACCTTTATGGAACTTTCCCTGGACCTATAGCTCCAATAAATCCCTTCCTCCCATAACTGCTTAGTTTGGAGTTTCATCCCAGCAGGTATGGCTGACTACTATGACCAGTTATCCTTTGGGCAATCACAGCTACTCTGCTTCAAAATAGCAATGGTCAGTCCGAGAAAACATGCTGCAGTACTCTATTAATTAATAGAATTCTATTATCTAAATCCATAATGAATCAATAACATAGAATCCTTACTTTTGGACAGTAAGCTCTTGAGGATAATGGGGGCATCGTCTGGTAAGAAGGACCCTGAAGAGGGTGGGATGAAGCCTAACCCTGATATTAGTGGCTCTGGTCTATAACTCCCTGACCCAGAAACTGGTTACTTCCCACACTGAGCTGTTGATTGGAGTAAACTACGAGGTCCCTAAAACAAGGCAGGCTTATACCAAAGCTCTTGATTACCTACCCCAGGCAAAAGATAAGACCCTATTGCTGAGGATACTACAAGTTGCTGTCACACAACACTGAGAGACCCCATTGGACCTGGAAAGGAAGCCAGCTCCCAGATGGTACGAGCTGCCAGGGGAAATTGGACAAAGATATTCAGAGAAATCAGGGGACACTGCCATATAACAGTGACCAAATTGCTTGAGAATGCAGTAAGACAGACCAGCAAGGCAAGAAGTACTCACCTGTGCAATAGTGACACAACCTAGGCAGGTAACTAACAGCTAAGAGACCTGCTCAGTGGCAAGGAACCCTTAGCTGGAACTGGGGTCCAAGGCAAATTCTTATGGAGACCAAGAATCTGGACTCCAAGGAGAAGCCCCCAATAACCATGGGCCTACAGATAGGCTACACCCATTAAATTCCTGCCAAATTAACAATGTTTTGTCACATTTAACCTATACTGACTTCACTCTCCAATGGAGATTGTGTGCAGTTTTCAATAGGCAACAAGAATCGTGGACAACTCAACTCCACCAAGACCTGAGATGATAACTGACTCCCAGGCAGGAGAGGAATCACCTCTAACACATCATCCAGGTCCCAAAGGAAACCAGAGAGGAAGAGTCGAGATGAGCGAGAGCGCTGCTTCCACAGCAAGTCACACAACCTATGCAAGAGTGATGGAGACAGACACTGAGGAGACCCAAAACAGTCCAAAGCGGAAAACCCAGAGACTCCTAAGAGCTCAACAGTAAAGCAGTCTTAAAACTCACCCACCATGGCTTAGGGAATTTTGCGGAAGAGGGGGTAGAAAGATAGTAAGAGCCATGGTGGGATATCCAGAGACATTGCAATCCTCAAAAAAAACCCCAAAAAATAAAAACTGGCTATTGCTTGAACAGCTCATAGTCTCTGTCTTGTGGAGCACTCCAGCAACCCCTTTGAGAAGGGTCCTCAGTGGATTGGGGGCAGGAAGGAAGGAAATGGTACCAACACAAGACTTGCTCATACTAACAGCAAACAAATTTATTTTTTAAAAATCTGGGCTGGGTGTGGTGGCATACACCTTTGGGACTACAGAATGAGTGATAGATCAACCAGGGCTAGAATGAGACCTTACCGTGAAAAAAAAAAAAAAAAGCTGGCCCACTCTTACACAAAATAAATCTGTCTTTTTGTTTGTTTGTTTTTCAAGGTAGGGTCTCTAGGCTGACCTGGAATTCACTATGTAGTCTCAGGGTGGCCTTGAACTCATGGTGATCCTCCTACTTCTGCCTCCTGAATGCTGGGATTAAAGGCGTGCGCCACCATGCCCGGCAAATCTGTCTTAATATTAGAATTCTTGAACACTGTCCGTAGGTGTTTATTTTCTACCGAACCTGGCACAATGTTTCATAAATAAATGTTCAAAACTACTTAATTGAATGAAAAAATGAATCTAAACTGACTTTAAATGTTTTCTGAACTTTAAATTTTCATAGGCTTGCCCGGCGTGGTGGCACACGCCTTTAATCCCAGCACTTGGGAGGCAGAGGTAGGAGGATTGCCGTGAGTTCAAGGCCACCCTGAGACTACAGAGTGAATTCCAGGTCAGCCTGGGCTAGACTGAGATCCTACCTCGAAAAACCAAAAATTTTTTTTTCATAGGCTTGTTTTTGTTTTTATAATAATCTTGACCCTATATTTAGGTAATTGCAAATACTAATAAAAATACTAATAAAAATCTCATCTATATGAAAGAAGTTAGTATATAAGATGCACTTTAAAGGTACAGTTTATAAGATCTCATTGATTATTGAACAATCAGTAAATGAGTAAGTTAAGAATTGCTTGGTAGTCACACATGAGTGTAATTTATATTCCTGTCAGAGCTGTTAAAAACCTTCCAGTGATCTCATGCTTTTCTTTTTCTTTTCCTTTCCTTTCTTTCTGTCTTTTTTTTTTTTTTTTTTTTTTTTTTTTTTTTTTTTTTTTTTTTTTTTTTTTTTTT
>PVHP010007060.1:0-58179 GCA_004024765.1 Zapus hudsonius | reverse complement strand
TGTGTGTGTGTGTGTGTGTGTGTGTGTGTGTGTGTGTGTGTGTGTGTGTGTCGGAGGCCAGAGAATAACCTTGGGTGTTGTTTCTCAGGTGTCTTTTTGAAACAGGGTCTCTCACCTCTCTACCCTAATCTATCTCAAACAGATAGATTAGGGTAGAGAGGCAACCCCATGGATCCAACTCTCTCCACCCCCCAGATCCGGGATTGCTGCCATGAGCCACCATGCTCAGCTTTTTCACAGGAGTTCTGCAGATCAAACTCAGGTCCTCTTTATTTCAAGCAAACCCTTTATTGACTGAGCTAGCTCTCCAGTCCTAAATAATCTTTTTCATGATTGTATGAGAATATATCATGTGTGGTCATCAGCTGATAACTACACATGACAGGGAAGGATGTTTAGATTTAGGCAGGTCTTTAAAATTATTAGCTTTGAAGCAAAAATCTTTATGTATTTGACTGTTTCTCTTATGCAAGATTATCTCTGTAAGGATAAATTCGCAGAAGTGGGATTACTTAATGCAAGATATTGTACCTTCCAAAGGGCTCCCAATAAATAGAGTTAACTCAAAATCAAAAGATCACTTTTTAAATTGAATATAACCAACTTGAAGGCTATAACAATATGGACAAAGTTAATGGGGCTTTATAAATCTTGTGTATGTATGTATGTGTGTGTGTGTGTGTGTGTGTGTGTGTGGGCATGTGTGTGTGTTCATGTGTGTGAGTGTAGGTGTGCATATGAAGGTCAGAGGTCAATCTTTGGTGCTGGTCCTCGTCTTTCACCTTGTTTGATGCAGGGTGTCTTGTTTCACTTCTGTGTTCATGTGACCTTTCCTGATTCCCATCTCCAACTCTCCTCTTACATAAGTGCACTGAAATTACAGATGCCTGCCACCATATCCAGCTTTATGTAGGTTCTGGAGATCTGAACTCAGGTCCTTGTGCTTGAGTTCAAGTACTTTATTCCTCCATCCTCCAAATCCTAAATGGGTTTCTTAATGGATTCTGGTTTTAGTTGTAGCAAAAGATTATTGACAAAATTGGATCCAGTATGACCTCTCCCTGCAGAGGTGGGCCGTACACAGCGGACGGCCTGGAGAAGTAGTGGAGAATGCATGATTGATGTTTGGGTCCTTGCTTTCCAGGCACTTAGACGTTCTGGCTTATAATGCCTAATTATTCTTCGTAGGCTTATCAGTGAGCCATCCATTTCCCAGTGCTGAAAGTGAGTAAAAGAGCAGAGTGGTTGGAGTTATACTGTGTTGCAATCACTGGAAGGAAACATTGGAAAGAGAAAGAACGTTTCCTAGTTAACTTTTTTGAAATGTCTTACCTATCTAACTTCTACAATTATATATATATGTGTGTTATATATATATATATATATATATATCAGAGATAGATATATTCTACACACACACACACATATATATAGATATCTACATCTATCTATATTCCCTGTAATTTTCTGTCATATAATGGCATAGTACATGAATTGTGGGTTTTTCTTTTCACAAGTATATTGACAATCCTGAGATACTATTTCACTGAGTTAGAGTGTTAGTTTTTTAGAATATTTATGTGGGGGGATGTGTACATGTGTATACATGTGTTGGCATGTGTGGGCACAAATGTATATGTAAATATGTACCTGTGCACGGGGAGGCAGGAGGTTGACATTGCCTTTCTTCCTCAGTCACTCTCCACCTTTCCCTTACCCTCGGTGCTGGGAAGAGAACCCAGGGCCTTGCACTTGCTAGGCAAACACTCTGTCACCGAGCTAAACCCCCAACTCAGCTCACCTTTTTTTTTTTTAAGTCTTTAACTAAACCTGGACCTGCTCATTTGGCGAGTCTAGCTATCCAGAAAGTTCCTGGAATCCCATTTATTTCAGCTTCTCCAGTGCTGAGATTACAAGTGTACCCACCATGTCCAGCTTTTTTCTTTCCTTTTAGAATTGTATTGACAACCTCTGTAGATGTAGACAATGTACCATGATCATAACCCCCTCCCACCATCTGCCCTCATACCCATCTTTTATGTAGGTTCTGAGAATCTGAACTTAGATCCTCATGTTGACACAGTGAGCAAAATAAGCTATTGCTCCAGCCTTCAGAATAATTGTGTTTTTTATAACTGAAAAATAATTGTTTTAGTTCTCTGTGTTCCGTCCTTTCAGAAATTTTTTTCAGTTCAATCTTTGGTTCCAGAATTTCCATTGCGTTTACTGGAATAAGGCTTTTAAAATGAGGGCTTTTTGTTCAACCTAATATTCTGTTACCCAAGAAATAGTTTTTTTCCTTTATTCCACATATGTCTAGGATGAAAAATTGTACTGCTAAATTAATTTCTTAGAGGCATATTATAATAGAATGTTCTTTTACTAATAATTTCAATACTACTTTTTAAAAATTTTTTTGCATTTGTATGTGTGTGGTGTGTGTTTTTTGAGCTCATATGTGCTGGTTGCTGGGCGTATGTGATGGTCAAAAACTGACTTTGGATGTCTTCTTCGATGGCCGTCCATTTTATGAGACGGGTGTCTGAGTTGATCTCAGGCTTGCTGATTGAGCTATTCTAGTAGTCAGATTGCTCCAGGGATCCCATCTCTGCCTTCCAAGGCTGGGATTACAGGAGGGTTGCCATACCCACCCAGCATATTATACATGGGTGCTGGGGATCTAAACTCAGTTCCTCCTGTTAGCACAGCAAGCACCTTATCCACTGAGCCTTCTCCCCAGCCCCTTATTAATAATTTAAAAAAACTTTGTCAGGATGATAAATAAGTAGATAGATGAGTAACGGGAGTTAAAAATCTCTCAAAATTTTCTTCTATTTTCTTAGAAAGTGAAGTTTGAATTGAATTGATACTACTGATCTGTGTGTGCTTGTGCATCTTGATGTATGTGAGTGTGGACCTGGGCATGTCACGGAGTGAAGTGTGGAAGTCAGAAGACAACTTCAGGCTTTGTTCCTCACCTTCCTCATTTTTTGAGGCAAGGTCTGTTGCTGTTCACTGCTGGGTTAGCCAGAGTAGCTGGCCTGTGAGCTTCCAGGTGATTCTCTTGTCTGTGCCTCCCTTCTCCCCATAGGTACATTGGGATTATAGACCTTGCCCCTACTGTATCCAACTTTACATGGGTTCTGGGGATTTGAACTTGGATACTATGCTTGTGTGGCAAGTGGCTTATCTACTGAACAATCTTCTCAGTCCGATAATTAATAACTTTTTTAGAAAGAGGATCTTTGTGTCTCTGGTAATCAGTGAATAGATGACAGAAGTATAGCTTTGTCTCCTCATGGTTTTGCTTAGTTATGATGTTAGCATTTACTGATGTCTCTGGAAAACTCTTTAAAGTCACAGTTTATGTCCAAATAATCAATACTTCTGTAATTAGGAGAAATTCTTGGCAAGCAATACTGGGTGATATGAAAAGCTATTTAATATGTTGAGTTTTTTGTTTGTTTGTTTGTTTGTTTGTTTTTCGAGGTAGGGTCTTACTCTAATCCAGGCTGACCTGGAATTCACTATGTAGTCTCAGGGTGGCCTTGAACTCATGGTGATCCTCCTACCTCTGTCTCCCGAGTGCTGGGATTTAAAGCGTGTGCCACCACGTTCGTCGAGTGTTTTTCTTTCATGAAACACAATTTAAAATAAATCCCCAGGGCTGGAGAGATGGATCAGCGGTTAAGGCACTTGCCTCCAGTGCCTCAGGCCCAGGGTTCAATACCCCAGTACCCACATATGCCAGACCCACAAGGTTGTGGCCCTGGTGTGCTCTCTCTCTCTCTCTCTCTCTCATCTCTCTGCTTGAAAATGAATAAAGAAAATATTTTAAAAAAATAAAAAAATAAATAAATCCCATTGAAGGTGCCTTAGGTGAGTCCTCCTGCACAGCTCAAAGCCAGGAGATGGAATGACGTGTAGATACACAAGCCAAGCTGTTCCCACAGGTCCCTGGTTTCATGGCTTTCCTCTTCTGAATGTCCTCATAGAACATAAGACCATATTTTACCTGTTAAACATTTCAGCAATAAGCAACTGCCTTTTTAAAAAATATTTTTAAAAATATTTTAATTCATTTTCAAGGCAGAGAGATACAGAGAGAGATTGAGAGAGAGAAAGAGAGAGAGAGAGAGAGAGAGAGAGAGAGAGAGAGAGAGAGAGAGAGAGAGAGAACACTAGGGCCACCACCTTGTGGGTCTGGCTTATGTGGGTCCTAGGGAATTGAACCTAGGGCCTTAGGCACTGGAGGCAAGTGCCTTAACCGCCGAGCCATCTCACCAGCCCCCAAAAAGAATATTTTTATTTATTTATTTGCAAGCAGAGGGAGAAAGAGAGAGAAAGATAATGGGCCAAGGCCTTTAGCACTACCTACAAAGCCCTGATGCCTGCACCACATTGTGCTTTATGTGGGTACTGGGAAGTCTAACCAGGGTTGTTGGGCTTTGCAGGCAAGCACCTTAACTGCTGACCCACCTCTCGAGCCCAGCAGCTGTTTTATTTATTTATTTATTTATTCATTCATTCATTCATTTTTGAGGGAGGGTCTCACTATGTAAGCCATACTAGTATCAAATTAGTGATCCTTCTACAACAGCTTCCCCAAATTCTGGGATTTGGGGTGCATACTGGCTTTGATTAGCCTAAACTAAAAAGAAATTGACTAGAAATCTTCTTACACATGGCCATGACAATTTATAATCAGGGCTTAGTTTTGGTCATTAAAGATTGTTTAAGGTTTTTTTTCTTCTTTTTGAAACAGCACAAAAGTGAAATATGAAAATTAATTTTAGACTCTGGGACAACTTTTTTTCATTTCTGTTTATTGTGGTTGCATTAGTTTTAGAGTAAGTCAATCATTAGTTATATTTGATTTGTGAGATAATGATCTTGTTCTGAGGGAATCTAGAGAGATGAAAGAGGCCAGAGGGATCTCATTTTCTTGTAGTTGGCCCGGAATTCCAGGGTTTAGTGCCAGCAGTGCATCCCTGGAATACTGGGCACCAGGTGGGATGGAAAGCTAAGGTAAGTGAAGCTGCTTAGGGGCTTTTCATCCTTTAGCAAACGTAGACCCACTCGAAGTGTTCTTTAGCATGTTACTACGCCTTAAGAAGGCTGCATTCGTTCTGTTGTCTTTGGAATGAACTTGCTGTGAAGAATAACATAACTTCATTGTGTCTGTGTGGGTCCCCCAGTTCTTCTCCAGTCAGCTAGGGACACCAAGCGGCTCCCATAAACCTGCTGTTGTGTTGGGGGCTAGGAAGGCAGTTGGGAGCCAAACACAAAAACCTGCTTGCATGGAGCTCACATAATAACAGGAACATATAAATTTGAATTGTCAGCTGTTGATAAGGGATTTAGGGAACAGAGAATACTAGCATTGGAGGGAGTTGTGGTTCAAGAGAGCATGGCTAGTGGAAGCTTGCTGAGATGGGGGATATTTGAACAAAGCCCCCAAAGAGAGGGCAAAGCAGTCCCTCAGGAATCAGTGGGGAGACCAAAGGAAGATAGAGGACAAGGCTGGCAGCTTGCCTGACATATCATGACGTCATATTAGCTGTGGGAGGCAGCCAGAAATTATGTCAGAGATGGATTGGGCAGAAGCAGGTCTCCTGGAATCTGGAAAACCACTGAAGGATTTTGGAGCAGGAGGCTAATAGGATCGAGTATTTACTGTGTTAAGCACAGGAAAGAAAGGCAGAAATAGAGAGGTTCGGGCAGGAGCCTACAGCCCAGGTAGAAGGGGTGGCAGCCTGGAGCTAGGCTTCAACAGTGGAGCTAGAGGAAGAGGATTGATGATGATGTTGTGAGGTAAATCTAAGGATTTGTTGAGATGCTGGTGGTGTGTGTATTCCACAAAAGACAAACGGGCTGAGTCTGAGAAGCTGAGCAATGGGAAAGGACTTGATGCATTTGCTATACTACTTATTCATTGCAGCATATGTTATTTTTACAAGTGTGCATGGTATGCATGTGTATCTTTGTGTGCTTGTATGTGAGCACATGCATACAAGTGCATACGTATATATGGAGGCCAGAGGTCAATGTTGAGTGTGTTCCTCAGTTGCTCTATACCTTTACTTTTATTTATTCATTTTCAAGCAGAGAGATAGATAGATAGAGATAAAGAGCGAGAGCGAGAGCGAGAGCGAGAGAGAGAGCACACCAGGGCCACCATCTTGTGGGTTGGGCTTATGTGGGTCCTGGGGAATTGAACCCTGGGGTCTTAGGCACTGGAGGCAAGTGCCTTAACCATTGAGCCATCTCTCCAGCCCCTATACCTTTACTTTTAGATAGGGCCTCTCACTGAACCTGAAGCTCACCAATTCGTCTAGACTAGCTGGCTGGTGATCCCCACAAATACTCCCGTCTCAACTTCTCCAGTGCTGGAGTTACACGCATGTGCTGCTGAAACCTTGCTTTGACATGGGTGCTGGGGATCTGAACTCATGTCATAAGCATTTTACCCAGCGAACCACCTCCCCAGACCACATGAGGATTGTTTTCTTTCCTCTCTGTGGTACAGCCTTTGACTAGACTCCTTTTCCACCGCCTTTGCACATGTGTGAAAAGTTTAACTTCACTTACTCCAGGCAACTTCTGGGAAAATGAAATATAAGTAAAAATCTTGTGATAAATGGATTGGTATAAAGAAACACCCATCATATCATAGATTATTCTTGTAACAAAGTCTGTGGTTTGAGAGATCAGAAATATGTTAATACAGCTCTTGTATTTCATGGTAAGGCAAGAATCTCGCTCTCTCCTTGCGAAGTAGCTGGTAGGCGGTTTCATCATGTCACATGGAGATTTGACATTTTCGAGGAACTCAGCAAGGTCTTGCAAATTAGTTCCTGAATATGTCCACTCCTGCATAACAAGCTGATTCATTTTCTTAATTGTCTACTTTTATCCCTTCTACTTGTAGCTCCGAGGCAAGTGGATGTAATTTGTCATTCCAGTCAATCTTAGTAAATAGAAGAGCTGATAAAAAGCACTAACTGCATGGGTTTTAAAATTTATTTTAGCAATGATAGAATTAGTTTGGATAACTTACTTAAGGAGTTATTTGTGTTTTTCAGTGTGTCCAATTCACCATGCTGGTATTTTTCCCATTTTTGTATATTGAGTATATTGTCTAAATATACTGTGACCAACTATAAATAATATTTTTCAGTGTCCACCAAATCTTCATAAGCAAGATGGATATGCCTGCAATCAAAACCAGGTATGTAGCCTACCAGTAAGTTTTAACTGTAATTTAGAAAGGATTAATTTGAAATTTTTTTCTTTTTGATGAGTGTGATTTTAGAAGAAAATCACTTAAGTAAATTGCAGTGGGGCTGTGGTTCAGACTTGCTTTATTTTCATGCCAAGTGTTTATGTATGTATGTATGTATACATATACTTATACATAATTGATGAAAATTTTCCAGATTAAAAAATGTAATTAGGAATGTAATTTGCTGTTATTACCATCTTAGCCTGTCATGCAAAAATATGATAAAGTTTTATAGCATTTTTCTTTAAAGCAATGTTATAACTTAGCTATTCGCATACAAGAGAAGATAAAAGTCATTTTGGGGGGATTAAGGAGATGGCTCAGTGGATAAAGCACTTGCCACACAAATCCAAGTCCTGAGTTTGCATCCTCAGAACCAGTGCAGAAGCTGGAAGCTGCCGAGCACTTCCGTAGTCCCAGCAGATGATGTGGATTCATGCACACTCACTTGAACTCACACATCACACAGATATATATACATACTGAGAAACAGAAATCATTTTGTTATCATAGAAAGGTACCAATTTTTGTGTTATATCAAAAAAAATTTAAAAATTTTATTTATTTGCAAGCTGAAAGAGAGAGAGAGAGAGAGAGAGAGAGAGAAAGAGAGAGAGAGAGAGAGGAGAGGAGTGGGTGCTCATGCACCACTTTGTGCATCTGGCTTTATGTGGATGCTGGGGAATTGAACTCAGGTCCTTAGGTTTAGTAGGCAAGTGGCTTAACTGCTGAGCCATCTCTCCAGCCCCTCTATCAAATTTTAAGTTTCATAGAATTATTTTTTGCATTTTGAAAAGCTGTATTATGAGGTCTGTCTTGAGCTTTAAAATTTATGGCCGTGGCACCCTGTGTTGGTCTTATTATGTTTGTGCTTCTTGTTGGCCACTATGAACATATTACAGTCTAGAATGAGGAAGAGTTTATCTCAGCTAGAAAGAGAACAGGTGCCCTGTGTCTCACAACCTCTGTGCTCTTGTCCTCAGGGCCGCTGCTACAACGGCGAGTGCAAGACGAGGGAAAACCAGTGTCAGTACATCTGGGGAGCAAGTAGGTCCCACCTGCGTCCCTGTGGTCACACCGTACTTTCCTTCTACCATGGCTCCTCTCTGCTGGTCTTGTTGAGAGAGAGAGGCACAGCGTGGAGTGCAGTGAAAGAACGAAAAGTCCAGAAAAGGGTGAACGTAAAGAGATGGGTGAATCTTACAAAAGCTATAGAGGACTGGGGGTTGCTACACCCTCGGTTCAATTCCCATCATCCCTCTAATAATAATAATATAAAAATAATGGAAGACAATGGTACAAGTGAGGAAAGTGAGCAGTGTGGCTCTGTGCTTGGGACTGTCATACGCGGGATGTGGCTGCTGAGTGCAAAGCCTGGGCAGAGTGCAGTGGTCATATTTGTTGTCCCACACTTGCGTGTGTGCAGGTTCGCTTTGTACCTTGCTTTATTAAAAGCATTTTATTTATTTCTTTACAAGCAGAGAAAAAGAGAGTTAGAGACAGTGTCTGGGCACACCAGGGCCTCTTGTCACTGCAAATGAACTCCAGATGTGTGTATCATTTTGTGTATGTGGCTTTATGTGGTTATTGAGGAACTGAACCCCAAGCCTCCAGGCTTTGCAAGCAAGTAACTTTAATTGCTGAACCATCTACCTAGCTCTCTATACCTTGCTTTTTTTTTAACCCCAAGAAAAGTAGGAGACTTTTAAAATAAAAATTCAGTCACTATCTCAGTTAAATCACACAGGAATTTCCTACAGAGTAGAAAGGTCTGTGATACATCTCAGGACATTCCCTAGATGTTAATGTGTGTATCTTGCTGACACGTGCAGTGCCTCACCAATGAACTTCGTCCTGAGGGCCGGATGGGAAGTTTGAGAAAGAACCAAAAAGCAAAAGCAAAATAGACCCCCTGGTATGAGTGATGTCAGTGTTTGACAAATGTCATTCATCTGAAAGACTTAATGTTTAGTGTTTTAGTTTTGATGAGGAAAGATAATAAGGGCACATTGTCCTTTAAAGATATCAAGATCAAGTATAACCAATGTGCAATGTGTTCATATAGTAAAGTTCATAATTAATAAAAAAGATTTAAAGACCAAAGCTCAAGTGCCAATATAAAAAAAACCACAGTGGAGCTGGGTGTGGTGGCTCATACTAGTTTTTCCAGCACTTTTGAGGTTGAGGCAGGGGGATTCCAGTAGTTCGAGTCTATCTTGGGCTACGTAGCAAGTTCCAGGCCAGCTTGAACTAGAGTAAGTCCCTATCTTAAGAAAACTGACAAACCAAAATCCCAAACAAACAAAAAACCTCAATTTTTTCTAAAGACTCCTTTTGAACTAATCTCCAAGGAGTCAGAATGTTTACCGATTAGCTATGTGTAGCAGTTTCACTCATGGCTGCTGGTCAGCCTTTTCACTGTTCACCTCAAGCGCACTAAGAATTGGTAAGAAGGTCCTTCTGTCAACAACAACACTGTATTGGAACTTTTTAGGACTAGCTCACAAGAGCCAGTTGCTAAAATTTCAGGAATTTGCATTGATATCTTGATATCAGCCCTGACATATTTACATCATAGAAATTGCAAAGTGGTCCAAATCAGGATTTATTTCCTGTTTCTGGGGAAACAGCTGTTCATTTAGTGACCTGCCCCTGGTTATAGGTTACAAAGGGAACTCAAATGAATTTTCTTCTCTCACCCATCTCCAAGAGGCTGCAGGGTCCGACAAGTTCTGTTATGAAAAGCTGAACACGGAAGGCACAGAGAAGGGAAACTGTGGGAAGGATGGAGACCGATGGATCCAGTGCAGCAAACAGTGAGTGGGAGGCTGGGGAGCAATGACTGGTCCTCCAGGCCTGACGCCAATGCCAACCAAACACAAAATAAATGCTGCTCATGATCAAAAAATATTCATATTTTCAACAATCTATACCATGCATTTAAGTATAAATTAGGATATTGTGAGGTGTTAGTGGACTAAATTGTTACTGTGTTATAGAAACTCACCATCTCCAAATTACAGGAAATTGATTACTTGTTTATACTGAATTCTTGTTTTGAGGAGATACTTTCACCAAAGCAATATAAATTAACATTAGGAATTAATTTTCTGTGTTGATTAGAATATATAACCAGTGAATGTGCTAGTGTACAGGGTTCAAGAGGCGAGTTTCATAGATCTCTATATTTGGGTGACTATTCAAAGTGAAATAATGGTATATTTTGGGGTTCTTACCTTGTTTTTAATAATATACTTTAAATCATATCACCTTTTGATTTAAAGAGTCATCTAATATTTATATAAAAAATTTCCCTGCCTTCTAAAAAGCATCCAGTTAGCATATATTAGAATCATCTTTACTCAGAATGGTAAACTTTCAGAGAATATTGGTTATTTCCCCTTGATTTGATGTAGAAAATTAGAATTGTGGCTTAATAGCTTATCATTCATGTCAACGTGGTGGCTTGGCTCAATGGAACCAGGAAGTGATAGTCAAATTCCTTTCATTTTCCTTCTATAGCAATGAGGATTTTTCCGTCAGGTTTTAAGCACAGTGAAGTTTTAAGGGGACCTTTATTTCTCTAGCACAGTGGTCTCTGCGCTATACTTTACGAAACTTGGCAAGTCCATGTAGTCTTTGGTGATTAAGGCGCTTTAAAAGGCAACAAATCTTTGACCATGTAATTCCTTAATATTAAACCAATAGAGGGGGCAGAGTCTTCTGTCTTATACATGGGTACGGGCGATCCAAGATGTTGAGCCTCAATTCTTGAGGTGAAATGAGTAGGAGGAAGTAGGCACCCATGGAATTGGTGCCTCTGAATTTGATTATCTTTATTCGTTGACTCCATGTCCTAGACAATACAGACCATCTGTCTGTCTCAGTGACTGTGAAATACTTGGGAGGCATTGAGTGAGAACGTTGTAAAAGATAGCTTTGTAATATTTGGCTAGCGAATAGCCAACCGCCAGTGGGTTAAAGAAAATTAATAGGTACTTTTTGAAGCCTTTCAAAATTGTGAAATGTAGTAGATAAAAGGAGCTGTGAACAATACACAAGTATACCTTTCATCAAATAATTAGGAGGCAAACTCCTAACTAACTGCCATGAGGGTCAAGAAATAGAATATTCCAGAGTTCCAGAAGTAAAGTCTCTTCCCAGTGAAAAATTCTTTCTTTCCCACGAGACCCGTCATTCTCACTTTTGTCACTGATTTTCTTGCCTTTTTAAAGAGTTTTTTTATAGCAGTTTTCATACCCAAAACGTTATGAGCTATTGTATATGTTGCTTCTGAAGTTCAACATTTTAAAAGCTTTTTGAGGAATGAATTTTACTTGTTTTACTCATTTTACCTGTTCATTTGTTTCATTTTTACAAATGTGCATATTAGTATATTACAGTTTTATTCTCTATGTTGATTGACATTTGGGCCATTTTTGTCATTCGGATATTAGTAACTGCACTGCTATGAACATTCTTATATATGTTTTCTAAGGTCTGGACCCAGCAGAAAAATTTCTAAGTCACAAAGAGTTGATATTTTTGTTGTCACAGATTATATCAAACTGTTTTCTTAAAATGGTTATACTGGTAAACCCTGGTGTCATAAGATGTATGTGAGAATGTGGTTGTGAGATATTTCACCACCACTTGTTTTTATCAGATTTTAACTTCTGTCTATGTGGGAGGGTGTGAACTGCTATATTATCATGGTTTTAATCGTCACCTTTCAGGAATTTAGTACACCTCTATACATTTATTGGATGAAGAGTTCCTCATAATTGATGTGCTACTTTAATTCTTTATCCATTTTAAAAGAGGTACTGCTTACTTAACAACTAGGCAGTGGATAGCAGTGTCCTGGTAAAGGGGTAAGTCATATAATAATGTCACCAAGCATCATATGAGTTCTTCCCTTCTGCTATGTAATCCTCACCATGTTGAGCTTTATTCTTATACTTCTGAACTCATGATTCCTTGGCAGGTGCAAAAAAGTTGGCAGAAAGGGGTAAGAGCAAAAGGTCTTCCTTCTGTTACGGCTTTGACCTCTCATCTAGAAGCAGGATTCTTCCTTCTCCTCCTCGTTGGCTTTTCCTCACATCTCTGAGCCCAGGGCTGCTTTCAGCCCTCGAGTGGGGAGGAAGAGTTCAGAGGGGATGGATGCAGGGAATGGGAGAGCCACAACCAACATTGAGTACACATGACCTTTCTTTCGGAAATGTAAACTTCGCTGCACCAAACAAAACTGCTCCTCTCAGCAGGAAGGAGAGGATCTTACCAAAGCAACAGTTTGTGAACAAATGTTTTAATTTTGAAGCAAAGAAAATGTTGAACATTTGGAGGGCTGGAGATGTATCTCAATAGTAGAAGGCTTGCCTAGCACATACAGAACCTAGGTTCTATTGCTATAACCATAAAAAAAATCAGTTAATATTTCTGAACAAAAGGCTTTGGATATTTGAACCTGACTTTTCCTGTCTTGTTTCACTTTTTTTTAATATTTGTGCAGTGACGTGTTCTGTGGATTTTTACTTTGTACCAATCTTACCCGAGCTCCACTCATTGGTCAGCTCCAAGGGGAGATCATCCCAACCTCCTTATACCATCAAGGCCGGGTGATTGACTGCAGGTAACATGAAATGTTGAAATTCTCATGAAATATGACAATTTCATATTTCAAAACAATCATACTTTATAAATATCAAAATCTAAGATTTTTCTAGTTTTCACAAGAGGAAATGAAACTGATTGTGTCATTACTTTCATGGTAAGAATCACTTTATAAAGTAGTACATTGATTTGTACTATGTTTGCTCAAAATTATAATCATCATTAATAGTGAGGCATTTTTACAAATCATGTCTTAAGAGTAGAACTATTGTACAAGTTGAACATCCCTTTTCCAAAAAGGTTGGGACCAGAAGTGTTTTGAATTTCAGAATTTTTTCATATTTTGGAATGTTTGCAAATATATAATCATATATTTTGGGGATCAGAACCAAGTATGAACATGAAATTTATTCATGTTTCATATGCACCTTATAGGTATATAGATCAAGGTAATTTTAAAATCTAATGTATCTATCCATTTTATTAGCCTAATAATAGTACATACTAATGGAGTCTGATGTCACAGTCAGCCACACACCGCTGGGATGAATCTCCAAACCAGGCACAATTTGGGGGAGGGAAGGATTTATTGAAACTACAGATTGAGGGGACGTTCTGTAACAGTGAAAGAGGCTGACCCTCTTTCACAGGTCCGAGCAGAGAGCAAAACCCATCACCAACACCACACACACAATAGCAAACAGGCAGGAGGGCCAAGGAGAGAATTTCTTCCCCTTTATATAGCCTTAGGGTGGGGTCTTACAACCCTTCGCCAGACTTAATGGCTTCCTGAGTCTCTGGAATTTCCTTCCTGCACTGCCCACACAGGAAAGGATCTTTACTCCTAGCTCCTTTGAGCTTCCTTCCATCTTGCCCCCTGCTGAGAGGCTGCCTTCCTGTAAACATCCTCAGAGACCCACCTAAGATTACTTGAAAGGTCAAGTTGACAACAAAACTTAACCATAACAGATGTGTTTCCATATGAGCATACAGTATGCATTGATCATATCCAGCCATCCTTCCACACACCACCACTGCACAATTCCAAGTCCCTTTTCTTCATTATTCTTCTTTTAGGCCAACAATTTTTAGTTACCACATGCAAGAGATAGCATGTGGTACTTGTCTTTCGGTGGCTAATTCATTTCATATAACGGAGTGTCCCCTAGACTCTGAAGATGACAGGATTTCATTCTTTATGGCTAAATGATGTTTTATTATGTATCATATTTCTTATATCCATTTATTTGTTGATAGATACCAAGGCTGATTCTGTGTCATGGATTTTGTGAGTCAAGCCCCAGTAAACATGGGTATACAGATCATTTTGCTGTATGATGGTTTCATTTCTTTTGGATGTATACCCTGGGATAGAATGGATGGATCCCATATGGTAGTTCTCTTCAGATTTTTAAGGAACCTCCATACTATTCTCCTTGGAGACTGTACTGGTTTCTACTGCCAGCAGTAGTATATAAAGGTTCCTTCTTCTCTACTTCCTGGCTAGCATTTGTGATTTTTAAAAATAATAGCTATTCTAAGTGGGTTGCGGTGGTATTTCATTTTAGGCTTGATTTGAATTGTTCTGAATTATATAGAGCATTTTTATCTATAGTTATTGGCCACTTATATTTCTTCTTTTGAGAAAAAATTTTCACATATTTTTAGTGTGTCTACATTTTCGACTGTGACCCTTCATTTGAAAGAATATCAAAGTAACTAGCTCTAACACCACAGATGCATTCTAAGAAGGGTCTTATGGAAACTATGTTAGAATTACCTTCACAGCCATTAAAAAATACATAACAGCAACCACTGGACCATTGTCCAGTTGTCTAATTGTGGCATCACATCAGTGCTCATAAACTTTCAGATTTTGGAGCATTTCAGATTTCAGTTTTATTGCATTTGGTATACTCAATCCATACTCATTTGTAACCCGTGGTGAAACTTTTTAGCATTTGAACATCACTATTGGAATATTCTGTTTTATTTTTCATTACAAAAATCCAGTTCAAGGGTTGAAAAGATGACTCAGTGGTTGTCATAGTCAGCCACACACTACTGGGATGAATCTTCAAACCAGGCACAGTTATGGGAGGAAAGGATTTATTGAAACTACAGATCCAGGGGAAGTTCCATAATGGCAAAAGAAGCTGGCCCCTTTCATAGGTCTAAGCAGAGAAAGAAAAAAACCATCACCAGCAGAACACACACAGACCAGTAAACAGGCATGGAATTTCTTTCCCCTTTATATAGCCTTAGGGCGGGTCTTGAAACCTTATCTCAGACTTGTTGGCTTCCTGAGTCTCTGGAATTTCCTTCCTGCACTGTCCTCCCAGGAAGGAATGTTAGCTTCCATGAGCTTCCTTATATTCTGTCCCCTACTGCGAGTCTACCTTTCTGTGAACATCCTCAGTGACCCACTCAATATAATTAAAAAGATCAAGCTGACAACAAAACCTAACCATCACAGTGTTTAAAGATACTGGCTTGTAAAACCTACTGTTCAATTCCCCAGCACCCACATAAAACCATATGCACAAAGTGGTGCATACATCAGGACTTTGTTTGCAGCTGCAAGAGGCTATGGCACACTCATTCTTTCTCTCTTTGTTGAAAATAAATAAAAATATTTTAAAATCTAGGTCAAGCAATATATTATGATGCATGTACCTAGTTTAGAATGTGGCCAAATCAATGCCCCCATCACATGTAGATTATTAAAACATTACTTATAGGTATAAGTAAACATTTTATATCGAATTGTCTGTGAATACAAAACACAGGTATAAGGTTTATTATTTTACCCAAAAAGCAATCTTCCATTCCAAGGAATTATTATTCCTTTCAGAGTAGTCATATTAAGGTAGAAATTTAGAGGTGCTGCTGTTATCCAGACAACTTTTAGTCTCCTCCCTCCTGCCACAGAACCTCCCTCAAATACCCAACCCAAAATGCCAAACCTTCACCTTATGTGACTGTAGATAATATTTGAAATTATTCAAAAGTAATTTTGGACATTTGGATAATTTTTTTCTTCTCTCAGTGATTGCTGCTTTTTTGTCATTTTAAATGGCTCTGAGGGCAATTCCAACAGGGTCTTAGACAGACAGTAAGGTCAGTCCTGGAATACATTTGTGGTCCTAGCTAAAAAAAGCTTTCTTTCAATGTATATATTCTGACATGCCTATCAGCTTAGTTAAATTATTTCATTCTAAACTACCAAATTTGAAAACTATTCAAGATATTCTGTTGTAATTATGTCATTATCATTTAAATTTATGTTGTCTCTAATTTTGAAGTATTAGAAGTAGATATCAATAAAGAACCATTTTGTTTTTAGTTGTGAATAATCAAACCCTTTGAGGTATTAGTAATAATTTCAAAATATTTTTTCTGTTTTTACTCATCATCTTTTTGTTTCTACCTTGCTGGTTTTTTTTTCTATTAAGTCTTGAAGATTTTGCTCTTACACAAACACTTCTTGTTATTCTTAATATTGGAAATGAGTGAAGAGCTACAATATACTTCCTGTGAATGATATTCTTTTTCCTAATAGTGGCTGGTATAATAATGTGATTTATTTCCAAGTTCTTTTTTTTAAAGTATTTTATTTATTTATTTGAGAGAGAGAGAGAGAGAGAGAGAGAGAGAGAGAGAGAGAGAGAGAGAGGCAGACAGAGAGAGAGACAGAGAATGAGCACGCCAGGGCCTCCAGCCCTCTTGTGCATCTGGCTTTACATGGGCACTGGGGAATCGAACTCAGGTCCTTCTGCATTGCAGGCAAATGCCTTAACAGCTAAGCCATCTTTTTAGCCCTCTTTCCAACTTCTTTAATTAGTGGGAGATGGGAAAGAAGAACCCTTTGTCTATGTTTGTAGCGAGACTGGATATGTGTGTATGGCGCTAATATTTGTGTGCATCTCTCTCTCTCTTTTTAGTGGTGCTCATGTCCTTTTAGATGATGATACAGATGTGGGCTACGTCGAAGACGGGACTCCATGTGGCCCGTCTATGATGTGTCTAGACAGGAAGTGCCTACAGATTCAGGCCTTAAACATGAGCAGCTGCCCTCTGGATTCCAAGGGTAAAGTCTGTTCGGGCCATGGGGTAAGTAGACATCAGTGTTCCAGCTTGAACTTTCATTGTCTGGTATCCTGAGTTCATAGAAACAAGACGTCCAGCTCAGCCTTTCTATTGTGCCCGTTGCCATTACCTATGCAAAGACGATGACTGTCTTCTTAGTGCCTTTACCTGCTGAAATAAACTGTGTATTAATTTGGTTTTGATTTGCTGTATCTCATCTCTGCTATTTGTATTGGCCACATTTGGCAGATATAACTAGACATCTCTAGTAGTCAAGATTCTGCAGGAAAAGAGAACTCTATATATCCATCTTTGTTGTATTAACTATCAATCTAAAAAGTTATGAGTAATTAACTCACATGATTATGGAAGCTAATAAGACTTATAGCTTGCAATGCAGTGGTATAATTCAGTTCGAGTCCGCAGGTATGAGAAACAGAACTGCTGGTCTAAATCCCAGTTCTAGGGCGAGAGAAGAAGAGCTGAAGTGTCCCAGCTCTACCACTTCCTCTTCCTGTTGTCTGTATTCAGGCCCTATTAAGGAGGACCATCAACTCTGTGGAGTTCACTCATTCAGGTTCCACTCTCATCTATGTGGGACCCTGCTAAGAGGCACGGAGGATATAGGGTTTTGCTGAGACTGGAAGGCGTCCCACTGTCTCCTTCTGTTAAAGGAAGTTGAGGTGGATGAGACCCCGATTATCTCAAGCATATCATGGACCCTCCCCCCCTCCAGGCAGGCCACAGCGAGCCCTGAGATAAGCAGGCAATTCAAGGCCTAAACTCAGTCCAGCTGTAATAACAAACCCGGACAATAAGGTTACAGTTCCTCTGCAGCCATCATGATTCTATACATGTCTAGAGTCACACAGAAAGACCGCCCCCAACTTATCTATGCAAATTAGGCATCCACAGGGTACCGGCCCCTGCCAATCCACTCATGAGATGTCTACAGACTACCCTGCCCCTACCAATCCCCTTGCTGTCTATGCCCCTACCTCTGCCTTTTCCACTATATAAACAACCTTTATCTATACAATAAGTGATCTTCCCGCTGCGGCTGCATCCTGAGAGTCATTTCCCTCGTTGGCTCACAGCTATTTCAAGGCTCTGTTCACCCAGCTCCGTGGACGAACAGGGAGTTGATGCATGCTGCAACTCCCCAACTAAGCCACAGACCGACAATCTGGAATCACTTTCCTAGACATAGCTGGAATTGATGTCTGATGGGGCATCCTGGGACCCAGTTAATTTGGCATAGTTGGCCATCATGACATCTTAAACATTGGAAGGAAATTTTATACAGTTATCAAGGAACTCTAGACCCTGTGTGGATATGTTTTAGTGGTTTAAAACAATGTAAGCTATATCAGTGACTTGTTTTCCACTTCTCAGTGTGATGCTCTCTGCTGGGTTTCACTAGATAAGAGTAGATCATAAATGCTACTCATGCTTCTAAAATTATCCAGTTAGGCTTTGGACCATTGTCAGCTAGAGAAAATATGCCATCATATCTGTATGTATGGTTAATTTCATGACCTAAGTGTTTGGAAAATTGCTCTTTCTGTCAGACCTAAGTTTAAAATCCAAAATTATAATAGTTATTTAAAATGGGTTTAGGGAAAGGAATATATTTTAAAATTAGTATAGACTTCAGAAATGGAAAAAAAGAGAGAGCAATAATGAAAAAGAGATGCTGGAATAAATAAGATAGGAGTAATCCAAAATAGATAGATAGGCAGGTAATATAGAACAAGGTGGGAGGTCTGAGATGTGCTTGTGCCTTTTAGATCTAGAGCTTTGGGTTTGGCTGAAGCATAGGCTCATGGGAGGCAGTATAGCCTGGAATATCAGCTACTTTTGTTGTTATGACAGAATGCCTGACACAATCTGCTTAAGCACGGAGAGCAACTTAGGACTCATGTTCAAGAGAAATAGTCCATGATGGCAGGGTGCTGCTTGCTCTCATCTTGATAGATCAGGAAGCAGAAGAAAGAAAATGTTGGTGCTCAGCTGTTTCCACCTCTATTCTGTCATGTGTATGCATGTGCGATGTACCTGTGTATGTGCGCGTTAGTGTGTCTCTAAATAGGTAGTACCTATTTAGTTCACAATCTCTACTGACAGTGTCTTTTGAGCACAGTATCTATTAACTAACTAAACTAAAAATGTTTTTCATGTATGTTTCTAGAAACAACTTGTGAAAGAACTAATTTGTCAAACATATTTTGTGTGAAAAACATTGTATGATGCAAATTTTATTTAAAACTTTCTTTCTGTTAATCTTTATTCTTCTATAATTAACAGTAAATATATCCAACAGTTTGACCTATGCATCTGAGCCTCAAAACTGCGGGACACTTTTAGAAACATTTCAAATGACTTTTAAAGCTTCCTTATTGCCCCGTGTCTCTTAGATTTATCACCAATACATTTATCACCAATATTTCA
This sequence comes from Zapus hudsonius, assembly GCA_004024765.1. Lineage (NCBI taxonomy): Eukaryota > Metazoa > Chordata > Mammalia > Rodentia > Dipodidae > Zapus > Zapus hudsonius. The sequence continues at coordinate 38,741 of PVHP010007060.1, read as the reverse complement.
TGAAGCACAGCAAAAATGACCCATCTCCCTGTTTTTTCTTTCATAGGTGTGTAGCAACGAAGCCACGTGCATCTGCGATTTCACCTGGGCAGGCACAGACTGCAGTATCCGGGACCCAGTTCGGAACCTTAACACCCCAAAGGATGAAGGACCCAAGGGTTTGTATGATTTCAGTTTTATCTCATTGCATACTGCATTCATTCCCACTCTTCCAGTGCACCAATATTGCCTTTCCATAGCTTTGAAAGGAGATGTACAGATGCACAGTTCCCTTCACTGTGGTATGAAGGGTCCTGTGTACATCAGCTTTAAAACAGTGTTTGATTAGAATTATATCTTACTTTAGAATGAAATTAAAAAGTAAATATATTGACTTCTTTTCATCTAGTTTTCTTTCTCTCCTTTAAGCCTTGTCCTTTCATCCATGATCACAAATGTTAATTATTTCATAGTTTGTCTAAGCTGTGCTAGGTTTTTAAACGGATAGTCATTTGGACTTACCTAGGATTTTGGTCATTCCTCCATATTTTAATCTCTCCAGAGGGAATATGCAGCCTTTTATGCCCTTTTTAAACATCCTTTTTATTTGGAGGGAGTTTGAATCTCCAGATAACTTTACTCAAAGAAAATGAAAAATCTGAAGCTTTGTTTTAATCATTCATGAAGAGAAAAAAAGATTACAATTTTAGCATCAGGAATCTGTGGCTACCCAGGATCTCCTTCTGATACAGCAGATAAGGATACCTAGCCCCCATCCACAGCCCCCAGGTCAGGTGACATACCTGTCACCCAGGCAACCACAGGGGCACTGGGATTCCAATCAGAGGGCCTGATTCCAGATTTCTTGCTCTCTTCTATTACATCATCTTATGAGGTATGTATATAATCATGGCTAAGGCAATCACTTTCTCATTTTTATTCCCATTTGCAACTCACTCATTTGATTCTTAATGATCTAGAAATGTTATCAGTCGCAATACACTACCATAGCATCCATGGACTTGTATAAGCAGTTGCTAGAACAAATTTTGATGCATATGAAATTGACCATCTACTCTTTGTGGTTCTGCTTACATTTTTTAAGTAACTGTCATGCTTTCTCCCTGTAAGCAGGAAGATACATATAGGGATAGTGTCACTTAGGTCAAGTTGGTTTTCTATGAAAGTTCTTTTAAACTCTGAACTTCAGCATAGGGATATATGGGAAGACACAATTCCAAAAGCAGCTGAATCTCTAGAGTCCACAATTCCTGAATGTTTGCATTGGCTGCATGTGGGTTATGCCATAATGGTGAGTGTATTAAAACACATGCATGTTTTTGCTTAGTATGCCCAGGATATTAAAATTCTATAAGAATAATTATCATACCCTCACAGTCTATTTCTGTCCTTCTATTTCTAAGAGGGAACTCATTCCACTTTTACATTTGTTTTTTGTTACTCTTAAACTAGAACAAAGCATTCTTGGATCCACCTTCGGAAGTCAGATTTAGAAACCTCGGCTCCAACAAGAGATGCTTAGGCTTGCTCTGTCTACATTTCTTTCCATGGCACATTTGTGATATTCAAAGCTATCTAGATGCTAGTTCCTCAAATGCTACTCAGGCATCTTTCTCCATCAGCTGAGCTTCGACTCTGCCTTCCTTCTTCAGGTGGAATAGAGGATTATCAATGATGAGTTCTTATTTATTCTCCACTCCTTCATCCATCTACATGTCTAGAAAAGTTAAATTTGCAAGCATCAAACAACAGCTACATCCTAGAGAAGAGGGTGTTTAGCTATCTTGCTTTGATTCCACCCATTTTGTATGTTAGTATTATACACTCTCTTTAAGAAACTTTTTTTTTTGATCAGTCAAATCATACATGCTTATTGTACAAATTTCTCTACAATAGAGAACATGTAGAAAATAAATGTTTATTGTGGAAAGTACAGAAAAGATGACCAAGACTATAAAAGTCATCCTTAACTCCACAAGTCTTAGATCATCAATACAAACATTCAGATAAATTTCTTTTCTGTTATATGTTTTTCTTTTTTATTAATGAAGGCAGTGAGTCATTAGAATAACAGTACACATTGGCTCTTAAATTGTTAAAATCCTTGTGTGAATCTCTAAAAACTTTGATTTAATTGAAAATAAGTATTAAATAATATAAATGAGTTAATTTTTAAATAGATTTCCAGATAAATCAAGCAATTTTTGTATAATTAAAAACTACTTCCATTAGTAATTAGATGTTTATTTTTTCACCCTTTATGAAAAGATCTATGAATATGCTAGTAAAATGGGAAGCAACATAAGGTAAACAATTAAAAATGTTACAGATTTTATAATTCTAATAATTCTGGTTAAAAGGAGATATGAAAAGAAAAACTATGTACTTTTATTTTCATCCTTTCAGATATATATATATATATATATATATATGTATATATACATATATATATATTCTTGACACATGGTGGCCATTCAATAACTATTCCATTCTCTTTGGGAAAATGTAAAAGAAATGAAATAACAAAGCCTGGTGGTGAGTGTAGATAATATTAGCACATGGAAAGATGAGATAGGAGATTACCTCGAGTTTGAAGCCAGCCCACTGTTCTTCACAGCAAGTTCCAGGCTAGCCAGGAAACAACAAAAACAATAACAGAAAACAAAAAGCTTTATGTTAATACTAATTTTCAGTTTGTCCAAGAGTATTCTCTGGATGGACTGTTCTGCATTGTGTCAGGTACCAAGTTTTTCCTGTACCTGTACATTGTAGCATCTTTTATAGGATCCAGATGCTTTAGTTGGCACTTGTAACCCCTCCCCAGATGCTTAGCATATGTAGTAAGCAATATCCCTGCAATCTGGACAGTCATATCCATAGATAAAGGTTTCCTGTGCACAGTAAGAGGGTATAAAAGTATTTAGTTTTTATCTAAGTGTGTTGGCACATTCATCTGGGAGGCTGAGTTAAGAAGACCTCAAGTTTGAGTCCAGCCTGAGCTATATAGTGAGTTCCAGGCCAGCCTGGGTTACCTAGTGAGACTCTTGACTCTGAAAATAAAACAATAAAATACTTAATTTTGTTTAATTTTAATGTACTCCCTTGATAGAGAGACGGAATTTAGGAAGCATCATGAAAATGTTCCTTTTTTGATCATGAATCAGTCATAAAAGATCAGTTATACCAGCCTTTCGTTCAAGATCAAATTAGCAAAAATTAAGGCAAATTCTGTGACTCTCCTATAGATTTGAGAATGTCCGAAATGGAGTGATTTATTTTCTTCTTTTTAATGAATAGTCCTGGAAGAATAAACAATTTCACTTCTCCATTTGGGTATGGACCTAAGACACACATGACAACTTTCCCATTATAGTCGCTGCACTTACGAAGTTGTGCACTGTGCACCACAGTTTACTGTGCTAGGTCATTCCTTACAACTTCTTCAACCCAAATCTTAGAAAACTATGTGAATAAGGACTTCCTTCTTCCATCCCTCATCCCTCCTTCCTTCTTTTTGAGGTGATTGTTATTGGGGATGGAACCTAGAGCCTCGTGCACACTAAGCAAGCTCTACCACTGAGTTGCCTTCCCAGTCCTGAGTAAGGATTTTACAGAAAGATTTAATATTACATAGCATCCATTTTTATATTCCAATTTATTTCATGTATAGAAACCCTTCTGGTCCATGTTCTCTCAAATTATTACATTGAAATCACTGAAAGAAAATATTTCCCTTTGTTTTGCAAGGATGGAATATACTCTAAATCTTTTTAAGAAGAAATTTTTAAGAAGTTAAGAAACTTAAAAGAATTTACAGCTGCAGTAAGAAAATCCATGCCTAGCATCCTTACTTTTTTGCCACTTTGCGGACACCTTTTCACAGTGCTTACTTGGAATAAGATGGAACTATCTTCCTTGATAATGGTTATCTATCTATCTATCTATCTATCTATCTATCTATCTATCTATCTATCTATCTATCTGTCTGTCTGTCTGTCTGTCTGTCTGTCTGTCTGTCTGTCTGTCTGTCTGTCTGTCTGTCTGTCTGTCTATCTGTCTGTCTATCTATCTATCTATTTATCTATCTATCTATCTATTTAGAGCATCATTGTGGTAAGAGAGAAAAAAGCTGGTTATATAAAACTCTTTCATGGATATGTATTCAGGGACATTCATTCTAGGAATGTGGGGCGACCCTTTAATCAAGACCACTGCTATCAAATCAGAGGTAGAAAGGACCTTGGAGGCAATTCAGTCCAGAACAGTCCATTTGCTTTACATTTGGGAAAACTAATTATCAGTGTTAATAGCTAATTAGTGGCAAAGGCAAAAATAAAATGTACTCACATGAGCTGAACCTCAGTGTTTGTTCTGTTATTCCACATGGCCACATTTACGGCTAGTATGAAGTTTTCCTGTCAGTTCTTTGAGCACAGTAAGGAGCAGAAAGGGCCAAACAATAAACAAGTAATGACTAAGTGAGGAGATCTATTATTAGAAATCAGTATTTTAAAACAGCAGCTTTTAAATTTTTATAATGTTGGGGGTATTTACTATTTACAGGTACCTTGCACATGTACTTCAGTGACTTTCATTGTGACAAAACTTTGAACTTGTGGTTCAGCTCAGTAAATATGATTATAGCATATAATCATGCTTGTGTATAATTATGTAATTATATAATCACTTGAGTATTTTTCTCATTGGCCTTGGCCTCACCAATAACTTAAGAATTTAAAACTTTTAAAATATTTTAGTAACTATAGTTTACATGAATTTAGGAAGCACTCCATATTTTTGTGTGTGGGACAGGATCTCACTCTGTATCCCAGGCCATCCTAAACTAACTGTGTAGACCAGACTGGCCTCAAACTCACAGGGATCCCCCTGCCTTAGCCTCTAGCACTGAAGTGCTGTTATTAAAGGTGTGAGCCCTCACACCCAAAATCCTCCATATTTTTATGTATGTATGTATGTATGTATGTATGTATGTATGTATGTATGTATTTGCAAGCAGAGAGATAGGAACGAAGAGAAAGAAAGAGAGAGAGAGAGAATAAACATGCCAGGGCTCCTGCCACTGCAAACAAATTCCAGACATGCACCACTTTGCATATGACTTTATGTAGGTACTAGGGAATTGAACCTAGGTCATTAGGCTTTGCAGGCAAGCACCTTAACTGCTGAGCTCTCTCTCCAGCCCCAGTCCTCCAGGTACCAAGATAGTTGCTAGGGTACCAGTGACAGTTTTGCTGCCTCCTGCCTATGAAGTGTCAAAGGATGCAGTATTTTAGCTGCCATTGGCTCATTGGAATCACATAGGTGAACTAGTGCACCCTTCTGTTTCAAAAGCTCTAAAAGCATAATATCTAAGTGTCTGAAGTCTGTCTTATCTATGGAAGAGTTCTGTGTAGAAAATAGCTTTTTAGAAAAGAAATTTTATAGTTTATATCTTAATATTTCATGCTTATCAAAAGTGTTACCTTTTAGGACAAGTGATTCTAGAAAACAGGTTCCAGGACTCAAGGTAGTAAACCAATAGACAACAGAAACATGAAGATAAGCTGCTAGGTAACAAACACACTACAATGAAAGGTAAATGTGTCAAACCAGTGGCAAAGCTATGATCCTAAACTAAGGATGTGGTTCAGCTGGAATCCTGACTCCCACATTCAGTCTCATGCAAGAAAAATAAGGCACATTATTATATATCCAGCATAGAGCTGAGCCTGGGAGAAAAAAAGGAATTTGTTGATAAAGAATAAGTGAATGAGTGAATGAATGAATGAATGAATAAATACAGTTACGTAACGGATGACTTAGTATAAAATAATAGTACAAAAGTAAAGTTATATTATAGGCCTTCAAAAGACCAAGGAAGTTTTTTTAATGATTTTATTTGAATTTTTTTCACTGTAGCTGTGAAAAGCAACTAAAACATATATTCTCAAATATGTCCCCTATAAAACTCTACCTACCTCAGGATCACTTAATTAATTCATGTCAATCTAAAAAGAGGTTGAGTTAACATTAAAAGAGAGAACTCTGTTCAGTATCATGACAAAAAGTCGGGTCCATCTTCAGTGTACTTTCAGGGCCCTAGAGCCAAAAGTAACAAAATCATGTTAAGGAGAATAGACCACGTTTGGGGAAACCTGTTTCCCACTCTCTTTTATTGTGCTTTATGTAAGAGAATTTACCAGCTAACATATGGAGATAATTCTTTTGTTTTTTGTTTGTTTTTGTTTTTGTTTATCCAGGTAGGGTCTTGTGCTGGCCCAGGCTGACCTGGAATTCACTGTGTAGTCTCAGGGTGGTCTGGAACTCATGAGGATCCTCCTACCTTTGCCTCCAAGTGCTGGGACTAAAGTCATGCGCCACCAACGCCCAGGCTAATTATTCTTTCTCAATGAAGATTATCTGCCTTGAATATAAGTTTGAAGCATCCGGTGATTAGTGTTCCAATGCCTGCACAATTATTCATCTAATTCTCCTGTTTTTGCAGCGGGCAATTACTCCATAGCAAATTCAAATGACTTTGTGAAATTATTATTTTATTCATCTTCAACACACATTTTAAAATCAACAAATGTTAATTTATCATCACATTCATGGGAGAGGGAACTATTTATGTTTTTCTATAACTTATCTGGCTTTTGTAAGAAGTCAGGGGATAATAGAACTGACCGAGAGCCAGTGCTTAAAATTTTAGCCAAAAGCTATACACTAATATATTTGTTAATTTATGAGTACAATGATTTTCTTCAAAAAATTGAAGTTTTGTAATTAGAATACGTTTCCATCCCAGTGTTTGCCTCCATTATTTGAAAATATGAGCTGCAATTTGGGTTAACTTGAATTATAACGTATTATCACATTTGGAAACATTACCATCACCTTTATATGTTGGTCTCTCCTCCCCTCCCCTCGACGCTCTCAGTAGACTTCCTCTGTTTGCTGTTGTGTCCCTCGTCTTTTTTTAAAGGACACTTCTGATTGTGCTCAGTTAATAAGCCTAGACTTTCATTCATATTATTTACACTTGGATAAAATGAAATAATTGTGAAGTTGAACAGAGTTAGAGATCCAAGATGTTCTTTCTTTGGGAAAATAATTTACTAAAAAGGTCAATGAGCCCAATATGAAAAATTGTGATCTCAAGCCTCAGTTCTTGGTTTTGTTTCATTGTGTGCCATTGCAGACAGTCTGTGTAAGTAGAGTCTCTTTAAAGCTAATCTCTGTTTTCATCAGTAAGGTGACTTGCAGACAAGAAATAATAGTGTATACGCCCATGCCTTTGTGCACCTGCAGGCACAGGTGTCCCTAAATAATGTGCCTTTCTACTTTAACACCTGATATCATCTAACCTGTGTAGAGAAAATGTTGGGGGATTTCCATTCCAAATCTGTTTTCCAGCAATTGAAAGCTAAGCACAGAAGGGGAGACATGGCTGCTGAATGCCTCTGTCTGCAGTCATCCACCACTTGGTGGTCTGAAGCAATTTGCAGTTTTTTTCAGAGACCCTGACATCATCTCAGACTGATGATCCACTGGAGTCTATAATCAAATGACTGAATGTCTGTTTTCTATGACAGAAACCTAACCTTTGATGTTATTTAAAACATAATTCTCAGGTATAGTGCACTTAATTTTAAAACCACTGCTTTGAATTTCTAAGGATTTTCACATAACTAAATGATACATTGTTAATATTGAAAATATGGTAGATATATTCTGCAGTTTGAGAACTTTACAAAATGTGTATTAACAGCTAGTTTATAATTAATACACAGATTCGCTGTTGCACAGTTTCAATTAGGTTTAAATTTTACCTAACACCTGGTAGGCACTCTAACTCAAATTGGGTTACTTCTGTGTTCAAAAGTATTTGCAAGTGGTTATGTTTTTATGGAAAGATAAAAATTATCCTCAAATGTCTTTTATGTGTATGTCAATTTTAATTTCAAACCTTAAAGCAAAAAATTTCCATATTTAACTATCTTTCAAAGAATTTCTTGGACATACTATTTTGTATATTAGTGAAATCAGTGTGTAATTTTCTCTGATAAAAAAAAATCTCCATTTTTCCCTCCACACAGTGAACATGGCCACAAGCAGGCTCATAGGAGCTGTGGCTGGCACGATTCTGGCCCTGGGGGTGATTTTTGGAGGCACAGGGTGGGGACTAGAGTAAGCATCCTGAGTTTCTGAATGTCTCTGTTTGGTGCCTGACGTGTGAGGTGACACTTGAAAGCCCATTCCTTGTTTCATCTCATTGACTGTCTTGTGGTCGTGCCACTCGTGCTGTGATTTGGATGTGTTTGTGTCTTGTGGTTGTTTTGTGCAGAGTATAACCTTCTCGTGTCTGGAAAAATGTGGGGCACAGCACAATGTTGGGGTGCTATGATATATTCACATTCAAGCCCATAGTACAAAACTTCCCTTGCTCTACCACTTATAAAAAATTTTTAAATACAGGCCTAAAAATTTATTGTCAAGATGCTTTTATATGAACGTTTTAATAGATGTATTATTATGAATTTACTTTTTACCATTCAAATAAATCTACATGCACAGTCAGGAATTACCAAAGTTACAGTACATTTTTAAAGCTAATAAAAATGATAGCAACTTAATAATTTCTCTATTTTTTTGAATAAAAAGGAATTTCAGCTCAATTTTTAAAAAGAAGATATTAAGGAAATGGTTTTCACTTTTTGTTATAAAATTGTTTGGTAGCTCAAATTTGAAGTTTGCATAAATATTGGTGCAAGAAATATCAAGAATCTAAAGATATTAAATTCAAACTTGCACCACCATCAACAGGTAGTTGCAATTCTTCTGCTGGCTGTCTTAAAAATATTCAGTGTGTCAATTAGTATGTTGTGTGGTACTTGCTCATTAGGCTCTCAGAAATACAGCTCTCCTTGTGGTGTGCACTTGGTCCACACCCACCCAAGTAGCTTCAGTTCTCCATGGGGCACTGATTATCAGAATGCTTTGTCTCTCTGATTCTAGATTACAGAGAGAGAGTCCTTAGACTTTTCAGAAGTCTCCCTTTACACTCTGGCTTTCTATTTACTGAGGTGCTGGTTAATAATTCTTAATGGCCAAGAAATAAATTACTAGTGTCTCCAGATACCCTTTACTTAATGGCCCAAATCATGGGCATGCATTCTCTCAGCACAGCCCTCAGTTGCTCTTATTACAGCCTAGTGTTGGGATATCTGGGCTACAAAATAGCATTAGGATGGGGAGCAGGCTGTGCATCAGCCACACTGCATGGAAGACACCATGTGCCTGCTCTACTCTAGGTGGAAGGACCGACCATACTTGATTTTGTTTTTGCTTTATTTTACTTTTTTTTAATTGAGAGAGGGTTTGAATCTATAGACCAGACTGGTTTAAACCTCATTGTATTGCCTATGCTGGCCTTAAATTTACAGCTATCCTCCTGCATCAGATTCCCAAGTGCTGGGATTATAGGTGTGAGCCACCATGCCCATTTTAGCCTTGGATCTTTTAGCTCACATCCCATTAGTGCAGTCTGTGAAGCTCCTTAGCCCAGGAGAAGGAGAAATACTGAAAAGAGCATTTGTTTCTCCTTACTTGTAGGAGAGTATGTAATGGTGGTGCAGTGCTCAGATACAGCAGGTGGGGTTATGCTTTCATAGCAAGTGAGCCTTGACACAGGTTTTGTGAGATTCTTCCAAGAAGCAAGGTAGTTTTCTAAAAATCTTTTAATGTGTTTGTTTTTTTTTTTTTTACATTACTTAGTGGTCATAATTTGAGATACACTACTAACTGAAGTGGTGACTCAATCCTCCTTCCTTTGAGTTTGAGAGATGGGCAAACTCAACAAGCCTTTGTGGTAAATTGGTCCTTGTTGACAGTATTCGTTCCCATCCACCCTTTCCAGTGTTGTTGATTTGTTGCTATTTCTGGTTGTGACAGGTAAGTCTGCATAAATGTATAATTTTTTCTAAAAACAGATATTTTATTATTGTTTTATGAACTGTTTTCCTTAGTAGTTTACTGATTTTCCCTTCAAGCTCCAAGTTTTTCACAATTCCATAATACATGGAGGTTTTTTTTAAAAAAATTAAACCACACAGTACAATTTAGATTAATTTTAATTCTCCCCAGCTTAACCAATAGAATAATAATGTCCATATAATCTTTAAGATCTCCACAGACGGATTCAAATTTTCTTCTTATTCTATTTCTTTGTTTCCAACTGTAAGTCAAGAATCACTTTTCATGGGTTATCAGTTGAATCTGATTCAAACCTGTCTTTTTGAGCTAGTAAAATGCAAATTGTCTAAGCATACATGTGACTGTATTTTTCAAATGTTTGTTTTCAAAATTGCCTCACTACGAAGATGTGCGAAAGAAATCCATGTACTGGAATAGGGTTCATCAAAGAAAGCCTTTGCAAACTTTGTGTAAAAGGACAGACACTTCATGGTCCAGGCGACAGGGTAACCCCTGCAGCTCCTCCACATTGCTGCCCTGACGGAAAAGCGGGCATAGGCAATATGGACATAAAGAACCATGGCTGTGTTCCAATAAATGTTTGCCAAAACATGCTGAGGCCTGATTTGGCCCATGAGCTTTTTGACCCTTGATTACCAGACATACCTGTTTTCAGATCTTGGTTCAATTGTCTATTAACTTCTAGCACCCTCTGTTCCTTCATATGTTAAGAAAAAAAGTCCAGATTCCTACACCATAAGTTTTTTTTTGTGTGTGTGTGAGGATCAAATGAGATGATATGTCAAATACTCAGAACTAGATATATAGTAAGTGATCACTTTGTAGTAGCTAAACTCCTTTTACACCCTTATTGCTCTTGTTTATTAATATTGGCGCATCTTTATGAGTGACTGAGAGTTGTATTTTGTAGCACCTTGGTGGTTTAAGAACATGCCAAAGCCGAGGAACCCAAAGTGAGCCAGATCCCTGGGACTCCATTGTACCATCCTCCATCCAGTCACTTATACCCACAGGGCTGTGTCTTCTGGGTACGTCATGCACACAACTATAGTGTTTCCAGAAGAGGCATCCATTTATGGCCAGTGCTGACGGCACTGATGTGAACAGAAAAGAGAATCTTTTACTTGGAAATGAACGTCTATGTAAAATGGAGGATTTTAGGAAAACTAGAAAAGTTGCCCAGTGACCTCTAGACAGGGATGTTAGCTAGCACTGAAAGTATTTTGTCATTCTGAACACTATACCTGTATAGCGCCATCCTGGAGGATGTGATATTGAAGATGATTCTTAGCTTAAGTGTCATTGCTTGGATTTTTAAGTGCTAAGTGAAGGAGAAGAGTGGATTTATCATCCTGTATCAATTTTTCACAGAAACTTCACCTTATATTTCATTTCCTGCTGCCTTTCACACTCCTTTTTAATATCTCCAAGCCTTAAATTTCTTTTAGTGATAATTGGTATTTAAAAGATATCCTCCATTGAAGGTAAAGAATCATTGGGGGAATCTTCCATTTCCCCCAAATTTCCCAAGTGAGTTTCATGCCTCCTTCATGTATTGCCAAGATGTAAAGCCCATCTTGGCGTATAACAGTCAGCAAGAAATAGCTACTAACAAGGCTTCAAAGCCAGATCTTGATTGGTAGCCTTCTTCTAACTTCCAATTTTATGTTTCCAAGTGTGGCAATATGAAGGCATTTGGAGAACACTCTGAGTTGCTTGAAAAGCACTTTTATAAAATAATGTTTCTTCTTTCTATGTCCACAGTTGGCAGTCATGCTTATCTAATTCTAATGCAAGCAGATTTTTTTTTTTTGAGGTAGGGTCTTGCTCTGGCCCAGGCTGACCTGGAATTCACTCTGTAGTCTCAGAGTGGCCTTGAACTCAGTGATCCTCCTACCTCTGCCTCCCGAGTGCTGGGATTAAAGTCGTGCGCCACCACGCCCGGCTTGCAAGCAGATTCTTTATATGCATCTACTTGTTTAATTTATGATAGACAGGAAGGGAAAGGAAGAGACAAAAGATGGGTGGTGAAAGCAAGTGGGGCCCATTTGCTTCGAATTCCGAGGAAGGTGATTTTAAAGGAACTTAACATTCACTGGTATAGATACATTAAATATCAAGACATAAAAATCCAAGCACTCACCAACTGTGGCATCTAAGGTTGGATGAATCTAGGTCAATCAAGGCAAGTTGAGTGTTCAGGGTCCTAGTACAGCAAAGTTTTACTTCCCGAACCTTCTTAACTGCCTTTCCCTGTGGTAATGAAAGTAGTTGGCTCATATGACTTTCTTCCCATGATCCTTTGTCACAGGTCCTAGTGCCACCAATCTCATAATAGGCTCCATCGCTGGGGCCATCCTGGTAGCAGCTATTGTCCTTGGGGGCACAGGCTGGGGATTTAAGTAAGCAACGCCGCATGTCTTCTTCTCTGTGGCTCTGGCACCTCTCTCTTCTGCTTACGTAACCACTTTTTGAGTTCCTGCTACAAGATTTTAAACGTTAACAGTAAAACTGCAAAGAATAAGCATGCCCGTTCCGAAGTGGGTTACAAAAGAAGAAACATGGATCCTCAAATGACCTCTGCAGGCAAGTGGGAAAACATGAAAAGTAGAAGCACTTAAGAATTAAGTTGAAGTTCAATAGAAGATTCTAGCTTGTGGAAGCAAATCTTCTGAGGTACTTCCCATTTGTACACAGGTAATCAAGAAAACAGGATTGGAAATAAATAAATACAAATTCCTATTTATATCTTTTTAAAATTGGTCTATACTCCATTGAAAATTTTCATAATCTGTCACCAGGTGGCCATTTTTCCACATGTAACATATTGTCTATAACTTCGTGTGTTGGAAACCTTAATTATTAACTAAAAACATTTTTTAATGTTTTCAGTAATTGCCTAATCAATTAAGTTGGCTTCTAATTGAAATTTGAAATCAATAACTATGTGGCAGTTAAGATTTTCTAACTAACAGCTACTATTGATGTAACGGACAGGCCTGTTATGTAGTGGCTGAATTTGAGTTACATAATGATAACTCAAGATTGTTTAAATAGTTCATATACAGGATAATTACAAATCTTAGTTTTGCTTAAAATTTTTAAAACTGATTTGTCTCGCTTGGGTTTCTGTATCTGGAATTCATTGAACAATCACTTTTTTGTACTTTTTCATACTATGGTGACTTCATTTTTATGATTTGTCCACTTTTCCAGATATTCTCTGTGATAAACTTTCAACTATATTGGTACATATTTAAATGGGAAATAAAACTGTTAGCCAAATTCAAACCCCACTTTGCCTCCATTCAGTTAATCAAGAAAGCTTTACCCTGAACTGAATAAGTGCCTTAAAATTGCCTTCATTAAAGCTTCATCTTATCTTATATTTTGATCCCTGAATTCAATACACTTCCATAATACACTAACTAAAATCTTATTAGAATCTGGTTAAGAAACACAAAGATATCAAAAGTTGATTCTAATAAATTCAATATTTCCCATTAACTTGTTGTGGCATGGAGATTAATGAGTAAACCGTAAGGTTCGAGTGGCTCTCAGTAGAAATGTATTATCAAATGATACTTCATTTATACAGAGATATCAGTACGGTAGAGCTTGTTTAGTGAAATCACAGGTTTGGCACCATCATGCTTACAGAAATACATAAGTATATGGACATATGATATTTGGATTTCTCTTCATGCTCTTATAAAGGCATTGTCCAAACTGTAGGTCACTCATGTGGCATCTTATACACAATGTATTTTTATTTGGGTTGGCTTCATTCCAACAACAAAAAAAAAAACTTTTAGTGACCCACTACTGTGTGAAAGCCATTGTATATTATAGTATTTCTGTACTCTATTTAAAGTGGCAAAAATGCCTGAAGAAAAGGAAATTTGTCTCCTGCCTGGAACACACCTTCTTGGCATTAAGAATCCTTAATCATCATTGCCACCAACCCCATACACCATGTCTGTGTTTGGAGATAAGAGTCTATTCTGTAGCAGGACCTCAAAACAGTGGCCTGGCTAGCTCACAGCTTGAACTGCATGTTTCTTTGGGGAGAAGCCTTTATCAGTGTGTACATACGTGGACCAGGCCTTGTTCAGATGATCTGTATCTGAGAGAGATGTCTAGTCATCAGAAGAGCAAGACAAAAGGTGGGCCATGGACACTGAGTCATGGAGTGATGTCCCAGCGGTTGCTCTGCTGATGGTGAGGGGACGTGGTACAGGCTCACACCTAGATGAGCTAAGTCAATGCTCCTTCTCACTCCATGGGACTTTAATGATCACCTTAAGGGGAAGTATTACAGAAAGGCACATGGTAATGTGGAGTGAATGTTTTAGGTCTAGAAGAACAATAAACACAGATGATTAAGAATGATTTGGAATGTTTGAACCTGGGGGAGCTACTTCGCTTCATACTATTAGTTTTCCCAATTTGCTTTAGATTTGAATAGGAGCTGCGTAATTTATACCAAACTGCAAATTATTACTCCTATCTTGCTATAAAAGACTTTCAGTGCTGAATGATAATGTTTAGGTTTTCCCACTACTTGGGCAATTTTGGAGACTATTAGAGGTAATTTGAAAGTATTGAACTGAAAGCCATTGAGAGTTTTGCTGAGTTAATGTAAATAAAAACAGGTTTCTTTAGAAGTTGAAATTGAAAATAGTTTGTGAAGAAAATTGCTCTAAATTCTGCTGCTGGGAATTCTTGTTGAAATGGAATTTTATTTCTAGAGGAGAAAGCAGAGGCACCTAAAAATTTCAAATTAAAGGAAAATATGTAAACTGCTCAGGGGAGGTAGTGTTTTTATTCCAATGCCACATTCCTTTAGGTGTATATGTTGAGTAATTTAGATGTGGAAATGGAGTCATGCCATCTTGACCTGCTCTAGTATGCAAATACGAATAAGAAATAGAGCTATTCTGTCAGCCTTGACATTGCCTGCCTCTAATCATTCTTTCATTGAACCACATTTCTTATGAATTAGGTGATAAAGAGCATGGATATATGAGAGTATATGGACATGTGTGGATGGTGCACATTTGTGTATGTAAAATCATGAATGCTTATCAAAACTACTGTGATCTGAAATTAAGCATGAATTTAGGCTCCTTTTTTTTTTTAGCAAAATAAGAGTCTGAAATGTTTAGTACATACAAGACTTCTACACACAAGCGTGTAGGATTTCTGTTTTTAAAAACTACGCTTTCTTTGGTAAGATTTTTGTTGATTTATTAAGCAATTTTGTAAGTCTAAGGGATGATTTAGCAAGTGCTTTTAATCACTGACTCATTTCTCTAGCTCAAAGGTATGACTTGCTATGCAGGCACCCAAGGTGTTTAAGTTTTACCCTTAAAACATCCTGGGAAAGATAAGCAGAGGCAGGAGGCATACAGGTTTTTCCGTATTTTCCTCATGTCTGCATTTGTTTATTTTTACCCTACGGTCCTTTTCATCTTCATCACCTGTATACAGAATAAAGCCATGAACTTTGAGGATTGCCAGCTTCTGTCCTCCTGACACCCGATGAGCCATGATGACGCTCCACGATTAGAGCTGTTAGACATTATAGTAAATCAGTCATGACAGGTCGTTTTAGGAGTATTTCCATAACGCTTATGGAAAAAATGAAATGTGGATTTTACATATTCATTTAAAAATGAGCAGGGTTGTCATTAGTACTTTGAAGGAAGCTATTTATGAGGTATCCCCTCATCTGAATACAGAAATTTAAATGTGAGCACATGCATACAGCATCCATCAACACCACTGTGGGATATCAATCAATAGGGAAGAAGAAGTTCTCGATGATGCAGGGAGAGAACATGATGGTGACAGGGAGATAGTTTGCTGATGGTACTAACCACATGGATTCAAGATGAGTACTGAGCTCTTCCAACATATCAGAATGCCTTTGTCGTTGAATCCCATAGCACGGCCTACTGTTCTGCCTGCTTTCTCCATGAGATCCTGTGGAGAGTCCATGGGGCCTGCTAGAACTGTGCTCATTTAAATATCCCCTACCTGACTTGGTTACAAATTCAGAGAGTGTACTTTTAGCCCTAAGACTTTTTTCTTTTGGTTTGTGTTCCTTTTCTCTAAAGAAAATGTTTCCAGTGTACTCCTGTGGAGTGATAGTTGATGAGCTATGTGCAGAAAAGTAACCTAATCTTGATTATTATATATTTTCAGAAACAATCACATGTCATTTTGTTAAGTGAGGGGTGGGATAGGAGGGTTTTTAGATTTTCACAGAGTTAGGAAAATAAAATCAATTTTAGCCAGTTTCTTCATGAACAGAGTAACCACACTGACACTTCTCTAAGTTCTAGGACCATATTCCAGGGCACATCAAGGAGCTGGTTTCCCTTAGTGCCCAGAACTCCTGGTTAGGCACGATTTAGTCACACTTTAACCATATGGTCATGGTGCCAAGCTGGCTAGGCAGATACATGCATTGTCCTGACTCAGCCCTCCAGGAAGTTAGCTCAGTCTAAGGTGCTCTAGGAGGGATGGAAGGAAGGAGTCCTTAGTGATGGGCAGGGTTATTCAGAGAACCATAAGACTATGATAGCAGTAGGTAACTCCATCCTTATAAGGAGATCTGAAGACTTTATGGTTCTGTGATGACTTAGCTTGCATTTTATATATGTATATCTATACACATACACACATGTATACATATAAATAGGTAGATATATATTACATATGTATATCAGGCAAAAGCCCAAATTTTTCAGAAGCATTAAAAATTCATTAAAATCTGTCAGTGTAGGCTTTATGAATAACACTAATATTTTACTATAATCCAGAAATACTGCTTATACAGAGACAGTTAGTGGTCTCAAGACTCTAGAGAGCAGAGGGTATTCAGAGGAAACAGTTCTGGAAGGGAGCCAGCTAGGACCCATGAGAATTGGACTTTCATATTAAAATTGAGCAAAAAAGAACTTAGCTTTCATTTGGAAAGTCCAGCAAGGCAGCTCTAATTCAGTGGGCACAAGTGGCCATAGTGCTTTAGCACTTTCCCCATGAGGGATCCTTCCAGTCAGCTTTAGGTCTCCATTGCTGGTTCCCCTGCCTTCCTCCCGCTGCGACATCAGCAATTCCCTGCTGGTGTTGTGAAAATGTATGGTTCTCTAGGGTGGCTTCGCTTCTTGTTCTGACTAAAGAGCCCAGTGACCCATTGGAATGTTTCCATAAAAAGTGCAATCTAAGCTTCAGAAATGCATTTTAAAAGAAGCACACACTTTTGAACACTGGAGGTTGCCTGGGTACCAGGCTGAAATGGAATTTCGTATTTCTATTTAAAAATGACCACATTGATGCTATGACCTTGGACTTGGCAATTGATCTGACATTCCCTGCGTTTGCATTAAAGGATTTAGATGTGGGTGGTATGGCCATGTCATACACAGCTCTGGTTTGGGGTGTGTGTGTGTGTGTGTGTGTGTGTGTGTGTGTGTGTGTGTGTTCCCTCTAGGTTTGGACTAGTTGAAATATTTAACTTTTCTTCTGAGTTCTAGCAATACATAGTTAGCTATATGTTGCTAGAACCATAGGGTCCCTGGTCCTCCAGGGTAATCTCTTCACCTTAGGCACTTAGGTGATCACCAATCTGGCTCATTGTGGGAAACTCAGATGTCACTCCATAGATGTCTATTCAAGGACTATGAGCTTTGGTAGCAAATGCTGTTCATGTGACCCACAGCAAATTAATTTTCTGAAAGATATATTCCAGACAGCTCTTATTCAGCCTCCCCTGGGTTTTTTATGCAGCACCAGCAATGCCTGCTTTCAAGAATATTGATTTTAAATTATGGCAAGAAAATCCAGTAGCTTTGTGGCAGAGTGTTTTGATGCTTTGAAATAACCTTTTAGGTCAATACACCACTTCTTAAGGCCTTCATGAAGATGTTTCAATGCAAAATGTCAGAAAAAAAAGAAAAGGGAGGTTTTCTGTGAAGATGTTGTTGCTTGATATTTCAAAAGAGAAATGACCATCTAAGTGGTCATTTTGGGGGGAAATAAGAGCTTTGTAGGTCACTCTTCTACATATTTTGAGCTTGGTACTGCTTTTATTTTGAGTGGTCCATGGGGAAGGAGGAATCCGTTAGAATTGTTTTGGTGCTTGGAGCCTGTAAGGGCATCTGGCTGGCGCTGAGTGAGTGGGCAGGGGAAGGAGGGGTCCAGGGGCTCCGCAGTCTCCAGGTTTGCATGATGCCCAGAGGCACTGCACCCGCCAGTATGCAGACTAATGCATGAGCCCCTTGCTTGATGCCCCACATGAAGCCAGACCATGGGGAGGTTGCTACCAACTCATGTTACTGCTTTGTCGTGTCTTGCTGGTTCTCTTTCTCTCTCTCTTCCAACATAGGAAGCACTCTTAAGGAGACTGGACACTGTGACAAGGCCTTTTAACTCGCTTCTTTCAATGGAGCTAAAACCACGGCTGCATTTCCTGACTAACCAGAGCCCGTGTCCATTCTCCTGAGTGTCTCCCCTTCCAACTTCCTAGTATGAAAAGTGCTGGTTCCATGGTGGGGTAAGGTCTCCCACACAAGGCAGAAGACAATTAAGCATGTTTTTTTATGCTTTTGTTTTTATTTCCACCTTGGCAAGAGCCATCCGCTGATACAGAACTCGGGAGGCTTGGAGAGGACCTTCAGAGATTTTCTTAGTTTTCCTAGGGGAACACACAGAAAAGGTCTCCCTAGAGTATTTTTCATCTAGTGAATTAGCAATGTCATTTACTTTTGAAATAATAAAAATTCAGCCTCAGAGTTTGCTTGTAATTGAAAATGAGCAAAGTGAAGTTTCTTTTCATCTTCTCAGAAGTGTACAGCCTCATGGGGGAAGCTTAACGATACTCAGAAAAGTGTTCCCTCTCCTGCCTTCTCTTGGAGAATGCCCCTGGGTCACGGATTCCTTTGCCCTGGAGCCAGCACTCTTGCATCATCACTGCCCTTCTCTTACTATCATCTGATTAATACTGTGGAATTTTTTCTCCTCTGCTTGTGTCTTCTTTGAACGTGCCCTGGAAGAAATGTCAAGAAGCGGAGGTTTGACCCTACTCAGCAAGGCCCCATCTGAATCAGCAGCGCTGGATAAAGGCCGTCTTGCACTGTTGGGTTCTGGGTATGACATGTTTGCAGCCAGGCTGCCAGAACTATCCTGTCTGTAAACAAGACCATCAGGTGGCAGTGACTGCAGAGCTAACGTCGGGGTGAAAGAAAACTGTCCCTTTTGGAAATAACATCGAGGAACCTCTTCTACCACTTGTCAATACGAGGGAGAGGGTTCATGACCATGTCATTAAAAACAAAAAACTTTGGATACTTTTTTTTTCTTTTTAACTAAAGGAGAAAGGAACAAAAAAGTGCAATAAAAGAAACATTAAGACAGCAAATGATTCCCCGTCAGCCTGCTGGCACTTAATATTTTCTTAGTGATTTGGCATGTTTTTTTGTTTTTTGGGTTTTTTTTCCTTTTATTATCAATGACAAACTCCCGTGGCATGAAGATCCAATTTTGGAAAGGGTAAAAACTGCATGGCACATTACAACAAGCTAGCCAGCCAATCCTCAGCAAAACCTGCAGTGGAACGCCTAAGGGGAAGATGACGGATGAACGCTTAGACGCTGCCTGGCATCGGCCTCCCCACGCCATTGTTCCTGGTCACCTTGTCCCCACCCCATGTGCCCCACTGCCTGCTCTAGACCAGCCTGCGGCAGAACTCCGCTGGACCACGCTCTTGTTGATTCACTCTCCCCACCTTTTTCTCTCCTTGGGAAGTGGGAGCTGGAACTTGAACAATGATGCTATTATATAATCTTTTATAAATGTAAATATGGAAATAAGAAACTTTGACACACCATTCCACTTGACTGTATTGAAATCTTTCTCTTGTAAAGTCTCTCCAAATCTGAATTTGTAGCTTGCTCCCCATCTGTTTTCATTTTGTTGCTTTTTTCCTATTCTTTTCTTCTCTGTCTCTATCCTTCTCTCCTCTAACATGTCCAAGAATTGTTGGGCTTGCATAAAAAGACAGATATAGCCATAGAGACAGGGAGTTTGGGCACAAACAAAACAGAAAATCAACAAAAGGAGAGGACACAAACAAAATAACCCATATCAAACCCACAAAAGTTATGTAAATGTGAAGATGTATGTACTGATATCAGTCTCAAATATTTTGATGTCATCATAAATGTATGTATATAATGTAAGAAAATAGAGACCCTCTCAAATTTTTCACAAAAGTGCCAAGCTCATGATTATAGCTTTTGATTTTGATGATTTTCTTTCCCTGTCATTAATGTGAAAGGAGGATAAACTTAAAGCCTTAAATAAAGAGTTTTTCAATGGAAAAAGCTTGGGAAAAGGTAAGCTTTCCATTCTGTTCATACTTTTTTCGTCCACTTCATTCGTGCTCCATGCTGCTGCCTCAGAATGTGTGTGCTGGAGCCCCATCCTGAAAGTGGCGGTCAACCTTGTTGTGTTCATCATCATTTCAGGTCAGTGTGTGGCACTTGCAGAAGCATGCTCGCTCCTGGTGTTCTGCTGGACTAGATGGGATTCCACGATGTACAAATTCACTTTCTTACACAGATTTGCAGATCTAATCTTGGAGTTCCCAAGTCTCTCTGAGTTTCCTTCACTTTTACCCATTGCTTCTTTAAGAAAGCATTCCAAGTGTTAAGCAAACGAGCTAATAATGAAATGTAGTCCCTCCTTGGTTTGCACAGTGGCCAGGCATCTAATTTACCTGATACTCCTTAAAGAGCCCCAATTCTCCATTGTCCTCCTTTTAGGAGAAATACATGCCATTGTACTATGCATTTCTTCCTGGCACTGGATCACTAGCTAGATTCAGATCTAAGACCCTTTTCAGCAACATTCATGACATCTGTTTTACAACTTTTTCTTTGACTGGAGAAGTTCATCTCCTAAAAAAACTGTGCCCTTCCAAGGATCTTTATCATGTAAGTTTCATAGTCCTGCTACAGAATCTTTTATTTCTGTATGCCACCATGGACCACAGCCTGGCATCTTAGAAATCCTATTCTTGCTTTCTGAGTAATAGGTGCTACACAGGTATGCAGTCTTTCTCTTGAACTTGTTATATGTTCATATTGTAATACTAGGACTGTCGATAGGGATTGTTAGCCTTACTCCCGGAATCGTGAAACACAGGCTGTGTTAATGACAATGGCTTTTTCAGCTTGGAAGAAGGTTGGAGGAAACTCAGATTTCATGGTATTTCTCCCTGTTGCTGCATTCTTTAGTGGGCCCTCTTCACTGCAAATACCAAGTGGCTCTGACCATATCATCTGCATTTCACTACTGTTCGAGAGTCACCGAGGTGACTTAACATACACAAAACCATGCCAGTTACAAAACAAATCTGTTATTAACTTTTGAGCATTTCACAAACGACATTGTAAATGTGCGATGCTGTGTTTTAAATCAGACCACAGTGGTCCCCAAATATTATGTACATATGGTAAATGTCAGAGTAACTTTTTGTTACACTGGCGGCTTCATAGGTAAGTACACCTATGCTCCAATGTTAAATTATTCATGTGTGTGTATGTAAACTACACAAGCTTTAAGCTCTGTGTGTATGGATATGAAAGATGATGCAATCATATCATAAAATGGGTTCTAAATGTTTTCGGTGGTGTAAGGTTATGTAGCTCCAGGTTCCTGGCTGTACTTTCTCTCGTACCTGCCATCCATTTGCTGATTTTGTGGTGTGAATACTCCTTTTTCTTAATTTGAGCTCAAAGCACAAACATTTCACTTTTTAATGTGGCCCAACAAGAGTGTTAATTGACGACCAAGTTCCCATTTCACCTGCTACACTTTTGCTGCAGTAGCTGAGGGCACCTGTCCAGGAGATGCGCGCTGACTTCATTGCTCGCCGGGGAATAGTGCATGAGCCCACTGAATTAGAGCTACTCTTCCTCACTAAGTGAGCACTACACATAGGTGCATGCTCTGAAACGCGAATCACATAGAGCTGTGGAGTTTTGCCAAGTGACGTATGTATTTTCTTTTTTTTTTTACTATGCAAAGATGAGAAATGCACAAACTTTCCAAGACCGATGTCTGCAAAGCTTTACAAACAATACTTGAATTATTTCTTTAGTCATCCACCATGTTTTATAGTCTTTGTTATTTCCATTGTTATTTTTTTTTCAATTTCAATGGTTTGTAATTTTTAAGCACACAAGCTGAACTTTTGTTTGAAGTTAATAAATTCATATCTTGTTGGCTGCCTGTGAATGGTGATTAAGTAGTCTTTGTATGCATCATCAAGTCATGTCTGTATTAAAACTTTTGTTGATGTAGAATGCTCTGGCTTTATGTTTTGACTGCTTCTTAATCCTTTTTTTATGTGTTTTCTTGCATTGTTGGTTAAATGGTCATGTGCCTGATATCATCAGAGTTTAGCACTAGTTTCAGTCAAAGGCTCAATGAAAATTGAAGCAATGGAGCAAAATAAAATCTCTGATTACTGATAAATAAATTTCTTATTAGGACTCAGTTTTATCACTGAAATTCTTTGCTTCTTATAAATGAGAAAGAAAAAAGACTCACCTTGGGATCATACCATTGTTGACTTTATTTTGTGGTTTTAGTATCTGTCTCCTGAGTCTAAAGAGCATGTGACTAGCAGTCATTCACACACTAACTTGCTACCAAATTTATAATCAAGACACACACCAACACATCACAAGAAAAAAATCAGGTTATATAGATTCCATTATCCATAACATTCAAAGGAAGACGTTTCCTGACAGCGCCCGTGGAACTGGCCACCAGGTTCCAGTCTGTCTCAGGGAATGTGTCCGTATGTCTCTCTCGCACTCCTTGACCATGCTGCGTTTGTAAGTGACACAGCACTGACCGAGATGCTGACTAAGTCCTTGGATAAAAGCCTTGCAGGGTTCTCCATTTCCGGTAGGAGACTTTCCAGACTTAATCAAGTGACTTGCATGCTGCCGCCTTTCATGCCCTCACCCCCGTTCTAGTTCCAGTCTCATGGGCTCTCATCACTTAGTCAGGTCAGAGCCCCTTTAAAGGGCCTCTTCTACCCAGATCTGAATAACCTTCTTTCAATTTTATGTCCATTATCCATTACTCATTTGTTTCAATGTCATTTCATTTAATGAATGAAATACAGAAATACTTTAAAAATAGCACAGATATCATGCTTAAGAAGGCAAGGGTACTAGACTGTCATTTATATTTGACTTTAAAGGAATGATCTGGTTTCTTTTTGATATACTGCCCTCTAAGCCATTCTGTTTTTGAGATTGACATTGAAATGAGTTAGGATTCATGCTCTCTTGATAACTGACTGAGAACAGTGACTCAGAAGCTGGAAACTCCCCAGATAAGAGAATAGTTACCCTGTGGTTAAAGCATCTGCTGCAAATAATTAGTTAGATAATTTATACCCTCAAAGTGAAACTCCTAAATAAAAGTTAATGTGCAAGGATCAGGGATGTCTACTCATTACTCCCTCACCAAATATTTATTGTGCCTCTGCCATATGTCAGGAGCTCCCAGGATGAAAGGAATGAAAGAAAATTCACAGGAAGCAGAAAGAGAATTTTTTAATTAAAAAACTTTATTGATAAGCTTCCATAATTATAGACAAAAAACTGTTATGATCCCTTTCCCACCCTCCCTCCTGTCTCCCTCTCAGTTAGTCTCTATCTGCTTTGGTGCCATCATTTTTTCCTCTTAAGCTTTTTATTCACAAGTTTTATACATGAACATACTGTAATTTGTTTACAATTTCCTCCATTACCTTCTTTTTATCCCCAATTCCATTGAACCCCTACTTTCCACTCGCCCTTCTTTCTATTTGATATCTTGCTTTTAGAGGTTGTTTGACTAAATTGATATATTGTACCCATGAAATTGCCCTCTAAATATTTATACCATGTTTATGCCCACAGATTAGTGTTTCTCTCTCTTTTGGTCAGAGAAGCTTCTTTTTGCAGATGGTGGTGGATACTGGGGAGACTCAAACCGCATCACAGTGCCGAGAAATGAGACATCTCTGGCATGACTTCCCAGGCTCAGGGAACATTGTGGAAGAGAGGATAGAAAGATTCCAAAGGCCAGAGGATGGGGAGGAATCCTATAATCATGAAGTGATCTTTGCAATTATGTTTTCATAGTTTCCTTTAAAGGTAGAAATCTCGAGTTGGTTCAGTGAGAAAATACTTCTCACACCAAGAGTGAGTACCTGTGTTCAGATCCCCAGCTCCCATGTCAGTGCTCGGTGTGGTGGTGCACACCTGTAATCTCAATGCTCTGGAGGCAGATGGGCAATTCCAGGACAAGCTGGCTCAATGAAGGAATTGAGAGCGTTAGAATGAGACCCCACCATCAACCTAATGTGCTCACACATGTGTTCCCACATGAAAACATGCACAGACATCACACACATGCTGGGAAGATGGGTCAGCAGTTAAAGGCGCTTTCGTGGAAAGCCTGGCGTCCCCGGTTCAAGTGCCAAGCTACTCACACAAGCCAGACCCAAGACGTGGTGCAAGTCTGATGTTCATTTGCTGTGGGAGGAGACCCTAGTGCATACCCTTCCCTCACACATACCTGAAAATACAAACAATGGTGGAAATCTTTGAGCCAAAGTTGTTAAGTAAACCAAGTTCCGTGAGAACTGGGAGTGAAACAGAAGAAAGTGGTGGGCAGGTGAGAGACTGATGCAGAAAAGTTTCCTGAGAAAAGTGAGCTTTGAACTATCTTGAAAGAGGTCCAGAGTTCACTCTGATAAAATGAAAAACATAGTACACAAGAAACATATACAAAGATCCAGCAGAAGGAGCCAGACCCTTGGATGGAGGTAAGTAAACCCGAGTCTGATGCATTCAGCCAAATTTCCTTCCTTTCCCCTTATTTCTTCCTTTCATCTTCCCTCCTTACCTTTTACCAACACTGAGTATGTTCTAATCCAGTCCTATTCCAGACCCTGAGCACACAGTAATGAGAATTCCTTCTTGTGAACAGAATGCACCCTTTAAATATGCCGTGATGTATCCTCTCATAGACATAAGCGTGAGGTGCTTCAGAAGAAGAAAAGACAGAGACTTCATCCTTGATCTTGAGATGAGGAGGGTTTCAAAGAGGAAGTGTTGTTTGAGCTAAAGGCTGTGCCTGTGTAACGGGACTCAAATACCATGTTAAATTCCACGAATTCACTCATTTTGGTGGGGAGAAGTCCATAAGTTTCTTCAAAGGGAACAACCCATAATGTTCAGATCTAATTGTGCCCCAAGGCGCTGAGTGTCTTGTTTGTATCAAGATTATGATGTCTGTTAAAAACGCTGTAACATTTTCAGATATTTTTCCACAATTGGGACAAAAAGCATGGTTTTGCCTTATAAACCCTGTAGTATTTTCTTAACCTAAAGATTCCAGGTTAATCTGTCTGGAGCGAGGAGGTGACAAGCAGAATCACAAACAGTTACAACATCTCTTACTAAGTCTTTCCATTAACAAAGGGTTAAAATCATTTTGAAAGGGCAGCCACACTTCTGGGCCCACCAGAATTGGAGTTTATCTTCCTGTCATGCCTTGGAGGCAAGCTTACCTTGCTCAACTATTTTAGAAACATATCAGCAGGTCTTGTTCTTTGCCTAGAACACGTTCTTGCACATGCGTGGCCTCTGGAGAGAAGAGAAAGGCCATGGTTCATTGTTACATGTAATAGTCCTGCTGGGATTTGCAGACTCTGATTGTTAAGAGTACACATGTGCCCTGGTGTGACTGTAAAGACCATACTTGTGACACTATAAAATTCACTCTTAGGAGAATATTTATCTGTGATGACCACTGAAAGCCAAACTGTCCTGATAAATCAATTAGTTCTATAAAAACAAGGCAAAACAAAACCAAAAACATCTCCATCTTGAATGACCAAGAATATATTAAGAGCTCTTCAGGCCCCCTGATGCCTTAAATAGCCTCTAGCCTTACTCAAAAGGAGGTAAAGGAGCCTGCATCAGGCTTCTTCAGGCTCTGGCATCAGGGTGAAGACAGAAAGAGGTGACTTGGATTATATTTTATTTATTTACAGAGACAGGAAAAAGAGAGAAACAGAGAGAATGGGCATGCTAGGGCATCTAGCCACTAATGAACTCCAAGTGCATGTACCACTTTGCACATCTGGTACGAAGTGGGTACTGGGGAATCAGACCCAGGTCCTTAGGCTTTGCAGGTAAACACCTTAACTGTTGAGCCATTTCTCCCGCCCCTGACTTGGGTTATAAATGACTTCAGAGAGGATTCTCTTTCACAGCAAAAGAGACCATGGATGTCATAATAGCTCCCATAGAGTGGGCTATACACAGCATGTTTAAAGTACATTTTCTATGTAGGCAAAGAGGCCACAGAGCAAGAGCCACAGATCCTAAAGGTCCAAGGAGAGAGTTTTTTTCCCCCACAATAAACCCATGAGGGCAGTCTGGAAGATGCTGGGTGAGGGTGACAGAACCGAGCTGGGGAGCAAACACCTTACCCTGAGGGAGCAGCCTCTGGTCAGCTCCAGCTAAGAGTCACACTATGGAAATGAGCCTGTCCTGGCTTGTTCTGGTTCACTTTCTATTACAGCCAGAAATGGAGGTGTTTACATAAAATCTTATTTTTTTAAAATAGTGAAATCCATATTTAAAATCTGTATGATCGCAATGGTACAAATGGAAATGGTCTTCAGCTAAGATTGACTCTACTGGTCCTTGGGAGGTAATTTAGATCAGAACCAATAGGACATTTGCATGTGTATTATTGGTAGTTGTCTGATAGCTCTAATGAGCTTCTACTCTGGGTGGTGGGCTGCTTGCAGGGCTGGCTTGCATTTGTTTGGCTTGGATAAAGATCAGCTCCAGAAAGCCCAGAGGATTGAGGAGCATCTTCCTAAAGGATTTTTGGTGGTACTCTCTCTGTGGACCAAGCGTATGCAGATGCAGTCAGTTGTGGTAGATGTGCTACATCTATTTGGTTGAGAAGCCTTAGTCTCCGTGCTCCTTTCTGAATACTCCCCGAGGCTTTGTCTCAATGCTCAAGGAGACATCTTAGTAGCTGCCTACATCCCCAGCCATGCCTAGCATCAGTTAGACAATGCTGTGGTTGATTGTAACGTCTGTTGCCTGGCAACCACAAGTACCAGAGTATATCCACATAAAGCTTAAGATCTTTCTATGGCCCACTTTGAAAGCCAATTGGATAGATGAATGAAACCATTGATCTTGCTAACCCTGGACCCCATTTGTAATTTTCTAGAGAGAGTGACATTAGGGAAGGACTCTTGAACAAAGATGAAGGAAAAAACGTGGAACAAGCTAAAAAATACATAGGAGAGGGCAACGTAACTGGTCATTTTGAAAAGCTTTTTACTTCCTTATCAATTATAAAACTTACATGTAAAAATATGCAGACAATTTGGAAGACAAAAAAGTCATTATTAATCTAATCATCACATTGTAATCTCAATAATTTAAAATCACTCTTCATTTTGTTTGTTTCCTCCACAACTCTAGAGGCAGCCTACAATGCAATGGTAGGAAGCCAGTGTTTTCCTCAGATGCTTTGCATTTCTACTCCTCATGGAGAGAGAGAGAGAGAGAGAGAGAGAGAGAGAGAGAGAGAGAGAGAGAGAGAGAGAGAGAGAGAGAGAGATTTGAGATGCCATGCTCCATTCTAGTGGCTCCAGAAAAGGAATAAACAGTATCCCAAGACCCAGGAAATGATTTTTGGACTCTTAACCTTGGTGGAGACCATTTCACTGTTGGGCAGCCTTCTCTGTCCAGCGAGCTCAGTCTCAAGTGTTTCCTCAAACATTACCATTGATCCTAATCCTTCTAGAACTTCCTATGTGTGCTCAGAGAATGCAGAAGTGGCCAGGCTGGGAAGAAAGCCCAGGCATCTGAGGTTCGAGTCCATTCTTTGAACACAACACCCTCTTTATCCCCACTATTGGAGATGATTACTACCTTCCTTGAGGTCTCCTTTCTAGTTAGTGGTGAGGCCGTTCTGAGTGCTTTTATGTAGCCAGTATAATGAATAGAACACACAAAGCAAAGAAATGAGCAGGAGGAAGGAAGCAGAAGACCTCCAGGCAGAATCCCTTGCTGCCCACCTGTGCATGCTGATCCAACTGGGAGTGCTCCTAAAACTACTGCAGCCTCCAAGGGACAGAGGAGTGCCGCCTTTAACAGGATCTGTGTTAGAAACACTTAACTTCTTTTAAGTATCAATTCCAACTTTTACTTAGAGCTGAGATAGAGGGATGTGTTTAGCAAGACCCAAGAGAAGGTTGAAAGTTAATTCCTAGTACATTCCACTTGAGAAAGGACAGATTTCTGCAGGGACAAGTCAGAGAAGAAATGGAACTTTTCTGTTAAGTATATTTAGTAAAACAGTTCTGTTACAAATCAAACGAGTTAAAAATTATAAGACTGCTACTTTCAACACCATGTCAAAAGGCACTCCATTGAGTCAACATATAAATACAAACATGGGCTAAGTAGAAGATTCTTTGTTGGACGCTGTAGGTCAGAGGCTGCCCTGCAGGATATTATAGTTCAGAAGAAGAGCTAAGAAATGTGGAAAAGTTTTATTTATGATGAAAACTTCATACTCAGTAAGAAAAACACCAATAAGTAACCATGGAAAGCTAATAGAGAATGATACCATCTTCTGTTGGAGGAGTCTCAGGAGCAGATCAACACACATGCATGAGATGAGGGCATTTCAACTAGATCTGAACTGTGGGACCCTGCTAAGAGGCATGGAGGATATAGAGTTAAATGAAGTAGAGGCCAGATTGAAACCCCGATAATCTCTGAAGCTGAAGTTTATCTGAGCTGAAGTTATCTGAGACTGGCACGTGATTCCCCTAAGTCTCCTTCTTAATCCTAAAACTCCAACCCTCTGGGGAGGCCCTGAGATAAGCAGACAATTCAAGGCCTAAGCTCACCCCAGCTGTAATAACAAACCTGGACAATAAAAGTCTAAAGGTTACAGTTCCTCTGCAGCCACCACCATCCTATACATGTCTAGAATCACATAGAAAGCCCCCTCAATTTATCTATGCAAACTAGGCATCCACAGGTTACTGGCCCCTGCCAATCCATTCATGAGACGTCCAGACCACCCTGCCCCTACCAATCCTCTTGCTGATGCCCCTGCCTCTGATTTTTCCTCTGGCTTCTTCTCTATATAAATGACCTTTCTGCATACAATAAATGATCTGTCCACTGTGACTGCATCCGGAGAGTTCTTCCTCTTTTCTGCTCACCACTATTTCAAGGCTCTGTTCACCCAGCTCCATGGATGAACAGGGAGTTGATGCTGCAACTCCCCAACTAAGCCACAGAATGACATTGAACAATTGGTAGAAGTACAAATGTGGTGGTGGAGGTTCAGTGTTGTAGTGTTGAACATCTCCATCTCTGGGTACTTAAGAGGACACTCAAGCTCAGCTGAATGGCCATACACCAGAGACTTAAACACAGCAGAGGTGTTCCTGCCCTGCATAGGAGTCCAGAGCATGAACAATGGCTCCATGCTTCTTACAACCAGCACCAGCCAGAGCACCAGCACTCGCTGCCTCTGGTCCCACCACTGTCTTCCATGAAACAGAAGGGAAAGGAAGAGACATGAAATACCTCCAGATATAATTTAGCTGTTACATGTGACACTTTTTAATCATATGTATTGCACATCTAGTTGAAAAGCAGGTGAGGAGATGTGGAATTCGTTGGTGGGGTTCAGTAGACTAGTTAATTGATCATGGACAGAAACATTTAAAGCACAATTTAAGATATGAAAACTTGAGCCATAAAAACTCAAGAGGTGGGCTGGAGATATGGCTCAGCAGTTAAAGCACTTGACTGAAGAGCCCAATGACCTAGGTTCAATTCCCCAGTACCCACATAAAGCCTGATGCACAAAGTGGTGCATGCATCTGGAGTTCATTTGCAGCAACTGATGGCCCTGGTGTACCATTCTCTCTCTCTCTCTCTCTCTCTCTCTCTCTCTCTCTCTCTCTCTCTCTCTCTCTCTTCTTGCAAATAAATAAATACTTAAAAGTTAAAAATCAAAACAAAAAACCTCAGGCAATTGCTAAGGGAAGTGTCATTGAAAGGAAGGGAGAGTATAACATGGGAACTATTACTAATTTAAAAAAGATGAAAGAAAAAAGATAGAAGGAAGCCTTGAGAGATAGCAATTTGTCTTGGTCCATTTTCTGTTGCTGTAACAGAATACTCAAGACTGAGAAACTTTCAAAGAAAAGAGGCTTATTATTCTCCTCATGGTCCTAGAAGCTGGGAAGTACAAGATCATGTGGCCACGTTTAGAAAAGGCTTTATGCAGATTCAACTCATGGCTGCAAGTAGAAGGGCCAGTGGGTATGTGTGGAAGATGCAAAATGTGGTAACTAGGTATGCTTTAAGGCAAGTCACCTTATCCTATGGACCTTTCCAGCAATCCCAGTGAGGAGAGCCCACAGTGGGTTGAGGGCTGGGAGGAGGGAAATGGGGGTACCACCACAAGACTTGTTCATACAGTGTTTTTAATTATTAACAATAAATAAGTTTTATAAAAATAAAGAAAATACGCCAAGTTACTTGGTAATGAATCCATTCCTGAAAGAGTGGGAATTTATTCTCACAAGAAAGGCATTAATCCATTCATGAGGGTTCAACCTCCATGACCATTGTAACTCTCACTGGTCCCCACATCCCCACCTTGTCACACTAGAGAACTGATTCTTAACACCTGAACTTCCAGGGAATATACTATCCTTCCATAGCACTGTCTGCCACAGAGCTTTTTTGTAAAAGTTCCTCTGAGAAATATTGGGGGTCAGACAGGGGATACCATAAAGTGCTTCTCAGTCTTGCTTTTGAGGTTTAAAGTATTTATGTCTCCATCTGTTGGAATATGGGAATCATGGGAATATGGACAACAGTTTCTGACTCTTTTGGGGGTTTCATTGATAAAGAAAATTACCCCCTTAAGGTGGACAACATCTGGTCATTGATCATAGTGAGGCCATCCAGGCCTGCCCTCTCACTTCAACTCAGGAAATCTCAGCAACATCTTATTGGCTCAAAAATTCTTCTCTTGGGCCTCATGAAAACTCACCTCTGTCTAACCAATGAAAAAAACTCCCTAATAATAAATTCAACTTCTTATCAATTAGTCTCTGCCCCAGAATCCGCTTCCTTTAAAAAAACCCTATCTGGAGCAATCACCAAGTCTATTTTCTTGCTCTTATCAGAGCATAATAAAATGCATAAAGGAAGACAGTAGAGTGAACTGTAGCCCTGAGTGAGGTTGGAGATATTGAACTGCTGTGTATGGGCTGGATTCTTGAAGCAGTTGTGAGCGGGTTGTGAATCAGAGTATGGGAGGCATCTGGAAGCAATATACAATATAGACCATGGGTAAAAGAGGCAGGTGATGGGCAAATCAGCTCATATACCAGGACTGTCATACATATCAGGAGATACAAAACAGAGAGGGATGGAAAGCGACGAGTGTGTGAAGCAAGGGAAGGGAACAGTAAAAGATGAAAGCAGGGTTCAATTCCTAAGTGGAAAACAGCGACAGCCTGGAATAGATTCCAGATTTAGGAAGCAAAGATATATTTATCTGGTTGTTGTCTTTTGTTTTGGTCTGCTGAAGTTGAGGGGCTGAAGAAATCTAGTAAAGATATCCAGGTGGTTATTGAAATGGGGAGGCATTCATTGGTTCAGATAGAAATGGCTACTAAGAACTTGAGTTACTTTGGAACATAAGAAATGTTTGACACAAACATTTAAGTCGCAGTTTAAGCCATCATTAATTTAAGCCATAAACACTTAGGAAAATTAATTTAAGCCATAAACACTTAAGAGGCAAATTCTAAGGGAGGTGTTATGGAAAAGGAGAGGGAGAGAGAGATGGAAAGAAGAGGCTGAAGTGACTGGGGGAAAATATGGAATAAACACAGTAAGGAACCATCACTATTACATCAATGATGTGCCAACTTTGCACTTAAAGATTCCAGAACTGAAAATTGAATTCCATTGTTCCCGAGATTGAAGGATACCCAGAGAGGTGAAAGGGTTTCCTGTTGCCATCTGGGATATGGGAATGAATCATGGGCATCCACAGAGCACACCTAAAACCAGTTTCCAAGAAACTTGGGGACTGTACTAGGCTGGAACAAAATGGAAAATAAGTTTAGAGTGAAGACATTTTTGATATTATCTTAGCATAGCAAAAGATTGTTTTTTTTTTTAAAGGAAACCTCCATTACTATGAGCATACTTGCGTTTTCTTTTGCTGAAACTGAACTACAGCATTTTGGCTCTAAGAACAAGAGATGAACATGGCACTTCTGTACTAACTGGAAACCAATTGTAACTTTCAGCAGCCTAGCTGTTTGTTAATAGTCCCCCAATAGCTCCTGGTGGAAAACCATTACTCTGGGTCGCTACGACACGAAAAGGAGAAGGTGGAGAAGGTGGAAGATGAAGTTCTCCCATCCCCTGACCACATTCTCCCTGCAACACAAAGAAGAGGTGAGACACTTTGGGCGTTTCATCAGGCGTTTGCATTTTGAGAAATGTGAAATCTAAGTAATAAAAGGAGAAAGTAGAAAGGCATTTGCAGAAGGTTATGGCTCCGGTTGCATTTCGTGGAGTTCTCAGAAAGTTAGGTAGCTTTTCTCTTCACTGCATTGTGTGGTGCCGTAAAATAAGCCATATTCAATTTGCTATGGTAAGAAATGAGGAAATTATTTGTTCTTCATTGAAGTTGAAAAATTGGAGAAGGCCTTGTATTGATATGAGACCATGCACTCAGATGAAAGGAGGAAAATGTAGTAATTCAGCTCATTTTTGCTTTGTTCTCGAGATATAGACTGAGTGGAAGGCTGCCCACATGGAGTAAAAAGCCTCCAGCTTTTTTACAGAGGAATGAATTACATTTGAACATTCCTGGAAGAAGTTCTTTAACTACCTGTGTAATTTCCAGTTACCCAGAAAGGCAAACAACTCATGTATCAATACATGGCATATCATTTTTTTAGTGAACCATCACATGTATTTGTCAACATAGGCCATCTTTCTGGCTCACATGCCTGCAAATTTCTAGTGCTGGGGAAGAAGCCAGGGCTTTGTTCATGCTAGGTAAGCTCTATCACTGAGCTGCATGCATGCCCATCCTCTTGCATTGTTCTAAAGAGTTTTATGATTTATTTGGTTAGTTTGATATGAATGTACTTTTTTTTTTTTGAGGTAAGGTCTTGCTCTAGCCCAGGCTGACATGGAGCTCACTCTGTAGTCTCAGGCTTGCCTCAAACTCACTGTGATCCTCTTACCTCTGCCTCCCAAGGGCTGGGATTAAAAGCGTGTGCCACCACACCTGGCTGGATGTACTTTTATTACAGTGAAAGAAAAATAAAAAAAAATTGAACTCCTTTTACAAACTGGGATCATCTGTAATAGTTGTTTTTCTTGTTACTGTGATCAAATACCTGCTAAGAAGCAACTTCGGGGACAAAAGTTCTGAGTGTATACATGTAAAATATTGGAAATAGATTATTTTGGTACAGGTATGTGTCATCATATTTTAGTGTCTTGTTTCTTGCCTATTTTTGTTGGCTGTGTTTTCCATTAGCTTGAGGATTCATCAGTTGTTTGAAACTTATCTTAATGATCTTTCTTGACATCCAGGCAGAGGAGGCATTTGGAAATAATGAAGACTGGGTCATCTCAACAATCCTTTATGTAGGAGGGGATGTGAACAGACCCTCTCATCTCATTGTAGAGAAGAAGCCGGGAGTTAGACTGGTGACTACTGTCATCCTCAGAGCGGCTGCAGTTGAGAGCAGTGTGAGATACATTTCTGGATTTCCTCCTTGTTTTATTAGCACTAGTTAGATAACTAGATGTCACAAATAATGAAGAAAATTTTATTTTTTATGAGTGGATTTTCCATCACCCGAATTACATGAAGAATAAAGAATTTTAAGTGAAGATACAGTCCTGCTGTAGATGGTATCAATGTCTATTATTTTTTACTTGGAATTTGAATAATCAGGGCATATAGTGCTTGCTCCAGCACTCAAGAGGCTAAGGCAGGAAGATTGTGAGTTCCAGGATAGCCTGGACTACATTGCAAGTTCTTTAAGGCAAGCCTAAGATACGTAATGAAATTATGAATCAAAGAAAAGAAAAAATGTAGGTGTAGAGAAGGGAACCAATCATCATCTTTGGCTCTTGCAGTTTTGTACAACTATGTTTCTTTGTTTACTTAAAATCATAACAAATATCTTTGGATTTATCATTTAAGAAGATGATTAAAACATCAACTACCTTTATGTCCTCTATCACACGAATTGGTTTCCTTTGTTCAATGAAATTGCTGTCATTATTCTATTCATAACCATGTCATAGGTTTTTGAAAAAAAGGCCACATATATTTTTGGTGTGTGTGTGTGTGTGTGTGTGTGTGTGTGTGTGTGAGAGAGAGAGAGAGAGAGAGAGAGAGAGAGAGAGAGAACATATGTGTGTACATCATGCCATGGAACAGATGTGGAGGTCAGAGGACAACACATGTGAAGGTCAGAGATGAGGTCAGTCCTCACCTTCCCCATGTCTCTTGTTCACCACTGCATTCCCAAAGCTGGTTGGCTTGTGGGCTTCCAGGAGATCCTCCCTTCATTTCCCTGAAGGCATGCTGGTATTACAGAGGTGTGCTCTACTGCATCTAATTTACATGGGGTCTCGGGTCTAAACTCAGGTACACACACTTGTGTAGTAAGCACTGTATTGACTGAGCCTGCTCCCTGGCCCTCTTTCACATGTACTTAGTACATATTTTTACTTTTAGTTTTTTAACTATAGACACTTTATATATAAGTTTTGGGACTCAAGTTTCCTTTTTAATATTGTATTTCTACAATCCTTACACGATATTCCAAATCACTACACTTCATTAATTTGAACTGCTTGAAATAGAGTATTCATTCTTTTCTCTTTAAACATTTGAGTCATTTCTAGCATGTTATGTGACCAGTACCTCTGTGAACTTTTTTCCATCTATTTCTTACTGTACAAGTACTAGAATATTCATATCAGGGAGTGTGTTCCTTACTCATAGATTATAGTAACATTTAACTCTTTTCTACAGTGAATGTACCACTATTGATTTTTAATTTCAATGATCTGATGAAATGTAAGATTTTTTTCAAGCATTTCACTTGTGGATTAGTGTCACCAATTATAGAATAATAAAATAATTTTATCATTACCTCATTGAACCCACTCAATTTACATAGAAGAACACCAATTCATTGGAGAGATGAAATAATTTGCTCAGTTCTACAACAGTGAATGTTTAGTTGCATCCAAAGCATCATCTGTTTTCAAATATATATTTTGTGAGTAATAAACAACAGAGGAGTTATATATTTAAATTTGAATTTATTAGATGAATAGTTTCTCACTAGTTTATATTGCCTTGTGGGATTCTTTGTGTATTACTAATATTACATTATTAATATATTTACATTTATTAATATACTCATATTGAATTATTATTCCCGAGTTACTGGACACTATCTGTGCTTTACTACTTCCTGCTAAAGCTAGGTTTTGTCCAGAGATCTGCTTACATTTTAGGTGACCATGTGACATGTATGGAAAGCCTTAGTACATTGATGAGGTTATAGAAATGGTTTTACTGTCTTGGTTTAAAAGTGATAGATGTTGCTAGCTGGAGCAACCAACCAAACCGTGATTATAAGGATGGCCAAAGCAGTCATACAAATGTAGAATCTGATATCCTTGGTCCACTGAACTAATACTAGGAGCCTCATGCCTCCAGACCTTATTTGGTAAGAAGAGTAAAGCCCTTTCTGTTTAAGCTATGGTAGGTTTAACCCAGGCTGATATAGCTTGTTATGAAAGGTTTCTTCCTTTCCGATGCCTTAAATTTAAAAATCTGGTGATTAGATATAAAATATTCCCCCTCAGTGAAAAATATTTTTTACATCCATATTTGTCATTGACTTTTAACTTATCCTTCAATTAAAGCTCCATTTCAGAAGATATGTCCACAATAACACCAAAGCAAAATCCCTATTCAGAAAAAGCATAATTAACAATTTGAGCACTGAGGGCTGGGAAGATGGCTCAGTGGATAAAGTGTTTACTTTAACAGGATCCCTGGGACTCACTGGCCAACCAATCTAGCATAACTGGAGAGCCCCAGCCAATGAGAGACTCTCTTTCAAAAACTCAGAGTCATGCACTATTCTAGAAGATAACACCTGAAGTTGTCCTCTGGCCTTCACACACATGTGCACATGTGCATGTGTACTTACACACACATGTGCACACACATATGGGCACACATACATGCACACCACACAAATACACACACACAATTGAGCACTGGATGAAGAAAATAGAAAACTAAAGTAACTGATGATATTTTTGTGCCTTTGTCCATACATAAGAAAATTCATATATTGTTTGTATGGATGAATGCTGTCAATAAATGTTTCTAAAAAAGAAAATTTATCAAAGTTCTTCAATGACTCTCACTACTCCAGTCTTGGGATGGTTCTTGTCACATAAATACATTCAACCAACACTGATAAAGAAATTATTATCTGCTCAAAATATATTTTGTACATGCATAGAATTGTCAGTAAAAAAGTAAAAAGATACCTGTGTGTTTGACAGCAAAGCTGAGAAGAGTGAGTTCTGATTCTCACTCATAGGTGCTCACAGTCTGGTTGACAAGGAGTGGGGCAATGAGGAGAGACAGAAAAGGCATGCGTAACAACTAGAAGACAGAAATTGAATAAGGAAAGTCTGAATAAATTATAAGAGAAACTTAAGCAGAACAGCACTAACTCCCTTAGACACATGAGTCAAGGAAAAAGTACTCATCCCAGGAGCCCTGCTCAGATTGTAAGATGCTCTGTGTGTCATCATGTAGGTCCACGCCCTCAGTCCTTCACAAATGCTTCTTCTGGGTAAGCATCAACAATTATCACTGGACTCTGGCTTTCAGGGCTATGAATGCCCTATTTCCCCTGATAATGTGGAGGTTGAGATTTCATATTGTATTTTGTTACTTGAGCAAAACTAAAGCCTTTGGAAAAAGGAATTCACTATTCCTAAATGGCAGACCATCGTCATTGTTGCCTTGG
This sequence comes from Zapus hudsonius, assembly GCA_004024765.1. Classification (NCBI taxonomy): domain Eukaryota; kingdom Metazoa; phylum Chordata; class Mammalia; order Rodentia; family Dipodidae; genus Zapus; species Zapus hudsonius. The sequence goes on along the minus strand of PVHP010007060.1, from coordinate 1,465 downwards.
TATGTAAAACAAATCCAAAAACAAATCACTTAAGTTGTGTTCTTCTTTGAAAATAAGAAGGTCAAAAGAAAAGCCAATTTCCAATGTGAATATCTGTAATGATTAATTTACACTGTTGTACTGATTGCAAGAAATAAATCCAAGGCTAGACAGAGTCAAAGGAACATTCTGGAAATATTTGTAAGCTCTGGAAAGAATGGAAGTACTTTGGGAAGTCCACAGAAAGAAACCACCACTAGACCTACCATTACACTTACAGCATCACACTTGTCATTGATGATTGCTGTATCTCCCACTGCTCAAACAGGAAAACTATGAATGAACTCTTCCTGTATCCCTGAGTAAATTCTTTTCCACACATTTTGGAAACAATGTTCAATAACATCTGACTACTTCATTGCAACATCCTTGTGAATTTGATGACACTTAAGGAGTGACTCATCCACTTAACCCAATGGGCATTCCAGGAAATTGTTCTTGTTTATTGCTATTTTCAAATGATGGAAAAGCACAAAAGAATGGGAGAAAAATAATTATTTTTACTATCTGATCCTAAATGTTAAAGAAGCACTCTATTCTTAAAGGCTTTCCCCATCACTTGCAAATTTAATGTACTGCTGAAGATGCAAACTGCTCTTGAATTTCATTAAAATTAATCGGAAGTTCCTTTTAATGTATTTGAGAATTGCTTCAAGTGGCAAAAATCAGAAAATCTACCCATGGGGCACATTCAGTTAATTGCAATTCACTTCTCAACTACACATTCTTTAGTTCTATGCTGCAACTACATAAAACTCAAATACGCTGGATGACAAATGCCAGTCAAACCAGTTATTCACCTATGTAATTTTAAATGATCCACTGGTTTCTTCGGTATTGCTTAATAAGTAGGAATGATGATGTGATGAACTGATCCCAGGTATAACTTGTTAAAATGATTTTCTCTGTATGTTGGAGCCAAAATATGTTCCTTCTAAGTCAGTAATGGGGAGCAAGTAGGAGAATAAGGATAGACTAGTTACTAAAGAGAACAGAGTAATAGGTCATGTATATGCATGTGCACAGCATTTAGGAAAGACAGATGACAATGAACAAAGCTGAGTTGTAGGAGACAAGTCAGTCCCTAACTCTTCCCAGCAAAGTGACCTTGGGAATATCCCTTAATGTCACACACAATGGTTGAAAGGGAAGATAAAAATGGTGTTTTCCTTAGGATCACATGAGGCCACGGGTAGCTGACTAGATCTCAGCATTGCTAGAAAGATTCTCTTCTGTGAAAATGAAGCAATAAGAAAAGACATTGTAAGAATAAAATAATCTTATGTGTTCAACAAAAATTAAAATGTTTCATTTATGTGGTTCGGTGGTGGCTTTCTTTTCATCTAAGTGCAAGAATTGGTATGTCATGTTTCTCCTGTGACTGTGAAGCTAATAGTGAAATTTGCTCTAGTATATATATATATAT
>PVHP010007059.1:0-58265 GCA_004024765.1 Zapus hudsonius | reverse complement strand
ATTAACAATAGGCTAGGGAACTGAACAGAGAGTTCTCAAAAGAAGAAATAGAGGGCTGGAGAGATGGCTCAGCGGTTAAGGCACTTGCTTCTTGTGCCTAAGGCCCCTGGTTCAATTCCCCAGGACCCACATAAGCCAGACCCACAAGGTGGTGGCCCTGTGTTCTCTCTCTCTCTCTCTCTCTCTCTCTCTCTCTCTCATCTCTCTACTTGAAAATGAGTAAATAAAATATTTTTTTAAAAAAGAAGAACTAGAGATGGCCTGTAAACATCTAAAAACCTGCGCTACCTCCTTAGCAATCAGGGAAATGCAATTTAAAACGACTCTGCGATTCCATCTCACTCCTGTCAGAATGGCTGCCCTCAAGAAAACAAATGACCGTGAATGCTGATGAGGAGGCATAAAAACAGGAACCTTCTTCACTGCTGGTGTGAGTGTGGATACAGCCATTGTGGAGAGCAGTGTGGAGGATCCTGAGACAGCTGAAGATCGATTTACCACATGACCCAGCTCTACCACTCCTTGACATAGATCTTAACGGCTCTGCTCACTACCCTTGCTCTGCCATGTTTATTGCGGCTCTATTTAGAATAGCTGGGAAATGGAACCAACCTAGATGCCCCTCATCTGATGAATGGATAATGAAGATGTGAATGGATGGATCTGGAAAGGAGCATACTAAGTGAGGTACCTCAGGCCCAGAAAGCCAAACCCCACATGTTCTCCCTCAAATAATAGTACAGCCAGTAGCCATAGATTGTTACTAGAAAACTTTCGTTTCTAGGGATGGGACACCTTCCAGTGAGTTATTGGCCAAGGGAGGCCCCGAAAGGCCCCAAAACACTACAGGCCATTGCCAAGGCTCTTGGTTGCCCACCAGAACAAGATGGTTAGACCCTATTGCTGAAGACCACATATGCTGGGGTTGCAGATCCCCGAGAAATCAAGCTGGAGCTGAGCTGGAAACCTCCTCCCTGTTAACCAGTTGACAGAAAGCTGGGAAAAGCTATGCTACATGCAGCCCTATGGGAGAGAGAAGTCATCAACGGTGCTGAACAGCAGTGGACCTTGCAAGTCTTAAGACAGACCAGCTAGGCCAAATGTGCCAACTGGGGCCATAGTGGCACATCTATTGTGGGGGAAACTAACTGCTCTGTAATTGGACTGGAGGCCTGCTCCATGGGAGGGAATCCATGCCTGGTACTGAAGACCTAGTCAAAAGCCAATGGTGGGGGAGGTCATGAGCTCTAGGGAGTCACACCTGCTGTTGTTTGGCTAAATGCATATGTTATGCCAACCAAACTGCCCTATAAGGGCACTTAAAATGAGCATACTGATATAACAATACTACTTTCACCTTTCGCTTGAGAGGTTTCTCTTTTCAGATGGCAGTGACCACAGTGCTGAAGAGAAAAGACAGTGGAATGTTCAGCACTGGGACATCTATCTCTATCACACTTCCTTAGGCTCAGGGTCTATTAGGAAGAGGTGGTGAAAAGATTGTAAGAGGCAAAGGAAGGGGAGGACTGCTTACAACGAAACTTCCAGATACAACATGGCCTTGATATTCATGACTTCTCAGTGCCTGCTAATGCCTACACATAATGGAGGAAAAGGTGATGACATCGGAACAAAGCAGAGACTAATTGAGAGGGGAAGAAATATAGAGGAGGGAATCATAATGGTTTATGGTCTATAATTCTGGAAGCTATCAATAAAAAGTTAAAAAAAGTAAAAAAGCCCTTTTGTTAACAACCTCCATACATATGGACAATTAGATGGTATACAGTGATTATAACCCTGTCCTCCACCCTCTCTTTTTCCTTCCCCACCACCTTTCCACTGAATCCCTTCTTTCCAACTAGTCTCTCCTATTTTGTTTGAGAGTATGTGTTAGAGGAAGAGGGAGGGAGGGAGGGAGAGAGAGAGAGGGAGGGAGGGAGGGAGAGGGAGAGAGAGAGAGAATGGGCATCTCAGGGCCTTCAGCTACTGCAAATGAACTTCAGACGCATGTGCATCTGGCTTTACCTTTATGTGGGTGCGGGGAATTGAGTTACGGTCCTTCTGCTTTGTAGGCAAACTCCTTAACCACTAAGCAGTCTCTCCAGCCCCTCTTCTATTTTGATGCCTTCATTTTTCCCTCTAATGAAGCAGGCAAAATTTGTTGTTTCCCTTCCTCCCGCTCTGTCCCCACCCTCCCCTGTGCCCTCCCTCACCATGGCCTTCATTCCACTTTCCTGATCTGTGTGTCCTTTTGATGTTTTTCTCTTGTGTGTGTGTGGTGTGCATGCATGTTTGGATGTTTGTGGGTGTGTGTGTGCATGTGTCTGTGGTGTCTTCCTCAATAGCACTCCACCTTATTTTTATTTACTTTAATTTTTAAAAAAAATTTTATTTATTTATAAGCAGAGAAATATAGACAAAGAGAGAAACAGAGAGGAAAAGAGAGAGGGAGAGAGTACGTGGGCACACAGGCCTCTAGCCACGGCAAACAAACTCCAGATGCGTGCACCACTTTGTGCATCTGGCTTATGTGGGTACTAGGGAATTGAACCTGGGTCATTAGGATTTGTCGGCAAGCACCTTAACTGCTGAGCCATCTCTCCAGCCTCTCCACCTTATTTTAAAAAAATGTTTTTATTTATTTACAAAAAGAGAGGGGGGAATGGGCACATCAATGCATATTGCCACTGCAAACAAACCCAGATGCATGCACCATATTGAGCATCTCACTCTACGTGGGAACTGGAGAGTTAAACCAGGGAACGTGGACTTTGCAAGCATAGCCTTTAACCACTGAGCAATTTCCTCAGCCCCCTCCACCTTATCTTTCTGAAACACGATCTATCACTGAATCCAGGGCTCACTGATCTGGCCAGATAAACTAACTAGCAAGTCTCAGGGATTCTCTTGTTTTTTCCTCCCCAGCACTGGGATCATAGGTGCACGGCTCCATGCTTGGCTTCTATGTGGGCGCCAGGGAGACAAGTTCAGGTCCATGTGCTTATAGGGCAGGCACTTTACCCCTAAGCCATCTCCTCAGCCCTACAGTGGATTTAAAAAAAAACATGATTAAATTTCCCATAGAGCAATGTATGCATGAGAAAGGTCATCTTGTCTATTATTCCAAGTAGTTCCCTTCTAGTATACCCCCACCCTTGCTACCATAGGCAACTCTCACCATGGATAAATTTAGTTTATCCATTGAGTTTTAATTTTACATACAGGAGGACTGACTATTGATACACTCATACTTAAGGATTGACTTTTTCTGCTTTCTGTAATATACTCATGTATTTTTGATTATAAAACACATATAGTTTTATTATCAGCATTAAATAATATAGAATAATATTGTGCAGCATTCAGACATTATTCTTAGACCCACTTCCTATGGCAACCATTGATTTTGGTATATTTTCTTCCAGTGGTTCTCAGAGTCTGCTCCCTTGATCAGCAACCTGAATAGCACCTAGAGACACAGGCTTCCTGCCCCCTCCAGGTTCCTGAGCAGGAAGCTGAGGATGGGCCCATCATGTGGTAAGAAGCTCCAGACCTGCCCAGTGCACCAGCCTTTGAGAACCATTTCTTTCCTTCTAGTATCTTCTTGTAACGCCGCTAATCCCATCACGAGCTCCCTGTCTGGTGACCTCATTTAGCCAAATTACTCCCCCAAAGCCCCACCTCCAGAGGCCGTCACACTGGGTGTTAGGGCTTCAACATATGGGATTGGTTGGTGGGGACACAGTTCAGTCCACCTCAGACCCACTTCCAAGTAGCACCCATGCTTGTTGGTAGGTTTCAGCTGCTAACAGAGCTCAGTTTTTCCCATGAGTCTTTGCATTGTGGATGACTTCCCCTCTCTGGGGCCCCTCCTCTTTTCTGTAACCTGTAAAATGGGGATCCTCATAGTCATCATGGACCTGTGGGGGTTCACTGAGATCCTGTAGAAAATGCCTTTGCCTTGGAGCTGGCACATTGTCCAGTCTTTCTAAATGTCATCATATACATTTTAGAGTACCTGAGGTGCAGGAGCCTGGCTACTGTCCAGACAGCACATGGAGATCTTGCCCCCCCCCCAACACAAAGGCTCACCCACATAAAGTTTAGTTTCTAAACTGAGGAGGAAAGACAGCTCTTTTGCTGTAGGGTCTCGGACCACAGGACTGGCAGTTCTCAGAGATACGCTGTGGAAAATACAGTAGTCACACCTTCTGTCACTCAGCCTCTCGCACCAGGCCCAAGAGTTTCCTTCTGATCCCTGGGACCCTTCCAGTGCCCACTGCTTGGGGCCTAACACGGCTTTTCTGGGAAGGACAATGTGAGCCACTTTCATGTATCTGACCTCTGTTGTCTCATCTTTGAACCATTGCTCCCACCCTTGGGAGTCTCCACATCGGCTGCTCTCTTTAGGCACCCATGTCTATGTGTCCTATTCCGTACGGGGCACAGTGAGCAAGATGCCGTCTATGAGCCTTGGGAGCTCTGTTTTTCTCAGGTGAGGCTGTTATGGAGGTGGAGGAATATAACAGAGCGATGGGATAATGTAGATGGCCTAATCCTCACTGAGTGGAAATAGGACCGACTGAATGTCTGTTCTGAATTATCTTTCTGCTTAAACAGAGCCCAAGAGGGACCGTAACTTGCAAAAAATATATTATATATTATTCAGCCTGATGCTGGTTTCATTTCCTAAAGGCGATTGGGTCCAAATCGCACTTTAATTGAATTCAGCCTCTTGACCTGACACTGACTTGTTCTCTCTCCTTGTGCCTTCCAACATTCTCCTCTCAAAGGAGGAGAGAGAGGAGGAGAAATAGGCAAATAAAGCGATTCACTTGAATTTATAGGCCGAGCCACTTCCACATTCCATAAGCCAAATGAGTGCATAGGAAGCAGCTGCAGTCTTTACCGGGGCCTGGCGAGGCCTCATGGCCGCCCCACCTCCCCGAGGGTGCTGGGCCCCAAATGGAGGGCAGTGGAGGGAGGAATTGACTCCACTGTCCTGGCACCTGGTGTTTCTGCCAAATGCCTGAGGTCAGCAGCAAAAGAACTTCAGGGGCTGCCGGAGGGAGGCCTCGGGGCTTCAGTGACAGCAGGGAGCAGAGCCAAGTAGAAATCAGAAGGGGATTCAGTTACTCATATTTGTTTGCTATGGACAGGCTTATCAAATACCTGCTGCAAGTCAGGCTCTGTTGTAGGGCAAACAGTCCCGTGGTGCTCTCCCCTGGCTCCTGCATGCACACACACAACACAAAAACATTTTTAAGAAAAGGAAATATAAGCTCTTTTGTACTGGGCTTTCATGGAGTTTACCTATGACACCCTTTTTCCTGTTTCAAATTGGGGATCGGTTGAGCAGACAAAGAAGACAGGGGGAGATTTCGTATAGACTTAAAGACACTTCTGTGGCATTTCCTCGGTGCCAGCCAACAACTTGCTCAAGGTCACATAGCTGGGTGGTAGGGGAGCAAGGCTTTCAATTTCAATAGGTCTGGTACCACTTCCAGCTCTACTTTCCAGAGTGTCATCTTTATTGTAATAAAAGCTAGATTGCAGGGCATGGATTGGGCTGCATCAAAAAGGGTAGCTCGAGAATTGAACCCCAGCCCGTAGGCTTTGTAAGCAAGCCATCTCCCCAGCCCTGTCCTTTCAATCAGCCAGATCTGGAAAGAGAGGCTGAGGGGAGAAACCCAGTTTATCTGTCTAATTCACTGAGCCACTTTTCCTCCCCCGAGGCATGCAGAGAGCGGCCAGAAGTGCTTGTGTAGCTAAGATCTTGAACCTGGTGGAGGCCATAGTCTAAATACCTCATCCTCATTGGAAGTGCACCAACTCTGCTGGCCTTGGAGCCAAGAGCTCCAGTACTTAAAAGTCCTTCCCTCTGTTCTTCAGAACCAAGACTCTGCTGCTCATCTGTGAGTTGCTGTCCTGAGCATGCCCAGTCCTTGGATGGACAAGAGGACATCTGGGTGAGAAAATGCTCTTCTTGGAAAGGCAGAGGACTTCTGCTCATGCTGAGCAGCTGTCTCTATGCTCAGTGTCAGGCCCCAGTGGCTGAGTCGACCTTCCTGCCTTTTCCCTAGGAAGTAGGACTGGTAAGCAGAACAAATGTCCAGGCTTTTGAGTTTCCAGTGTGTATCAAGGTGTCTCTCAGTAGGTGCCTGCTTGAGGGGAGGAAGGACGGCAGATTAGGAGCGACATGTGTTGATTTCTGCTTGGCTCTCTCTCCCCTTTATCAGCTATGGGATGCCTGTGCTGTCATCTCCTCATCTGTAATATGGGAGGAGTCTTGTCTGTCTCAACAGACTCTATGAGGGCCAAGGCGGTGGATTAGAAGGTGCTAGAGAAATACCACAGCCGGTGATGGGAACCCACTTGTGTCACTTTATTTATGGGTCTTTCCCGTGGGCCCCTCCTTTCACACACTGATCTCATACTGAATTTGCTGATTTTGCCCATCCTTTGCTTTCTGGGATAGAACCCTGAGCTCATTCTGGGAACTCACCTCACCTCTGGGGCCATGTTGCTTGGGACTGACTTCATCCCATAGCTCCAGGGTGGGCCCACTATGCAGGCCTGGCCATGCAGAAGCCCCTCCGCCTAGTCCCACAGTAGGCGATTTAGGGAGAACATAAGTCTTAGTCTGGGCCACTTGACCATCCCAGGACATTTGCTGGTACTCCTGGGAAAGATTTTATTCTCCTTTCTGGGAGCTGCTGGACACCTTTCCCCTCTCCTGGGGAGAGCCTGCCAGCCCACAAGCAGGCTCCATGGAGAGTTGGAGAAAGAATGTTTCGTTGAGCCTGTCAGAGCATGGGGTCCAACCGCGCCTGGGAGACGAGGCCGCTGTAAGTGTAGCTGCACAATGGTGCACACGTGCTTCCCTCTGTGAACTGTCCTTCATGTCCGTCCCTCATCTTCCTTTCTTATGGGCTTGAAGAATTTCTATTTATTTGCTTATTAGTGGAAGCTCCCAGTATATAAAACCTTAACTGAAGTGAAACATGCGATTTAGCAGCATTTACTACACTAACTCTGTTGAAACGAAGACCTCCATCTACTTTCGAAACATTTTCTCTCTAGAGACCCCAAACCTGCAATGTTTCGTATAAATAGATTCATATATCTGACCTTTCTGTCTGTCTTCTTTCACCTGTACTAGAAAGTATGTCAGAACTTCTTTCTTTTCCTTTGTTCTTTCTTCCTCTTCTCCTCCTTTCTTTCTTCCTTCTTTTCTTCCTTTTTTCTTTCTCTCTCTCTTTCTCCTCTCTTGGACACAGGGTGGATCTCATTAACCCAAGTTGGCCTTGGCCTCACTCTATAGCTGAGGGCAGCCTTGAACTTCTGCCTCCCAAATGCTGTTATCACAGGTGTACCACACCAAACCTGGCTATTTTATTCATTTTAATGGCTGAAAAATATTTTTCTGCTTAGACATACCATATTTTTAAATTTAAAAAACTTTTTTCATTTGAGAGAGAGAAAGAGAGATGGGGATTGGGGAAGGAGGGAGGGAAGGCATGCCAGGGCCTCCTGCCACTGCACATAAACTCCAGATATATGCCCACTGTGCATCTGGCTTCGCCTGGAAACTGGGGCACCAGGCTTTTCAAGCAGCTGCTTTTAACGGCTGAACCATCTCTCCAGCACATTTTGTTCATCCATCCATTCATTATGGACACTTGGGCTGCTTTCATCTTTTGACTGCTAACAATGTCATATCCATAGGCAGTGAAATGTATTTAGGGACATTGTGGCCATACCACCCTGAATGTGCCTGATGTCATCTATAGTAAGGGACATTACCATGTTTTTGTATACTAGAGAAATTAGTCATGGCCCAAGATAGGTATTGCAAATATCGTGTTTCAGTTCACCATTTATCTTTGGTGGGTTCTGCCAGACAGAATTTTGAAACCAACTGTCATAGAATTGACTTTGTCAGGTTTTTCTGACGAACAGTTAGAAAGGCCAACCTTATACTTGAGGTCATGGAATAATTCTCCCATCAAAGATTCCCCTTTCTATGCTATCCATTCACTTCCATTTTCTATCAGTAAGCCAGAAGTTAAAAATAGCCTGCCTCACCACCAGGGTATAGTGAGGACCCAATAATGCTTGATGTGTGATGTGAAAGGGCTTTGTGAAATACGAAACAATATATACACACCTATTAGTGGTGCTGGGGATGAGTCCAGCCCTGCGCATGCTGGGCAAGCTTTTGGCTGCCGAGGTACAGTCCCAGCTCCCTTATCACTAAGAATTGTATCAACTTCTGGCACTAAGAGCTCTGTTGTCCTTTCATTTGGCAGAGCTGAAATTGAAGGCCAAAATTATTTACTGAACTCATCATGGATATGTTATTACATGGTAGCGGTGTGGAAAAAATGTCACAAAAATAGCCATTTGGAGTTGGTGGGGAGATGTTTTTATTTGACAGAAAAATAAAATTGACTTCACCCAAAAGCTATTCTGGCCACTTTTCCTTCAAGCCAAGCCTTCCTTCCCTTTCTTTCTTTCTTTCTTTCTTTCTTTCTTTCTTTCTTTCTTTCTTTCTTTCTTTCTTTCTTTCTTTCTTTCTTTCCTTTCTTCTTTCTTTCTTTTCTTGCTTCTTTCTTTTTTTTTCTACCAGGAAAAGAAACAAGTTCTGTAAGTTTTGTAGTATTTAGCTGTAATTGTAATTTAATCCACACCAATGGTCATTTGTGGCATGTCTTCCTCATATTATTTAACCCCTGATTTGTTTAATGGAAAACTTTAGATTGAATACTGTATTAAACAAATATAATCATAGAGTGAAAAATGTTAATTCCTTTATTGGTTAATTCATTTGCCTCTGATTTTGGTCAGGCCTGGGTTTCATGGTGATGTACTTACCAGCTAATTGTGGGTTCTTGGGCAAATTACTCCTCTTCTCTGGGCCTCTGTTCCTCAAACTGTAAAAAAATATATCATTTATTTGCAAGGAGAGAGAGAGAGAGAGAGAGAGAGAGAGAGAGAGAGAGAGAGAGAGAGAGAGAGAGAGAGAGAGAGAGAGAGAGAGAGAATGGGCACACTAGGGCCTGCAGGCATTGCAAATGAACTCCAGATGCATGCGCTAGTTTGTGTATCTGGTTTTATGTGAGTTCTGGGTCATCAGGCTTTGTAAGCAAGCACCTTAACAGCTGAGCCATCTCTCCAGCCTGTTACCCCAACTTTAAAGCAAGAATGATTATAGCACCTGACCCACTGGGCTGTCACGAGATGATGAAATCTGTATAGAGTGCTTTGGCCTCACCTGTATGGAGGAGGGCTTGATTAACCCCCCTCCCCCCCACAAACAAAAACTAGCTCATGCTATTATTCAGGAATATCTGAAAGAATTCAGGAAATGAGCATGAGGGAAGTACCTTCTCAGGGAGTATTCTGGTCCTTTGGGGGGGCAGGTCATATCATGTGGTCGACCCCCTCCCCTGCTGCATGCACTTTTATCTGGGAGAGAATCTGGTTTCCCATGCTGCCATATGAAGGAACAATAGTTACGACAAAGACCAATGGGCACGAAAAGGGGCTGTTTCAGAAGGGGAGCTGTGGGGAGGGTCACAGCGCAGGGCCCTGGACTAGAGTGCTCATCTCTTTCTAGGGACAGAAAATCTGAGCCGATACAGGCTCCTTGCAGACATCGGAAGGGGCAATAACCCTTCCCCCTGTTTGATTTCTTCTCTTGCTCTTAGCCCGACTGTCTGTGGAGCTGAAGCTCTGATCCTGTGCCCCACCTGGTCTGATCTCTGTGGGACTTCAGTTCTATGCCAGGCTCTTAAACCCATGGGCATGTTCTCTACAATGGTGAGATCACTGTCACTTGACAGATGAGGAAACTGAGGCTCAGAGAAGGCATGGAAGCCAGTTAATCCCTGCCCCCAGCTGGCATGTGGCAAAGCCAAAACAGAAATCACCACCCCTCTTACCTTAAAACTTCACCGATGCTGCTGTTCAGCCAGAGCTCTCTATCACAGAGAGCTTCTGTTTCACATGGATTCTTGTGAAATTTCCATAATTTGGTGCCTTTGTGTTTGAGTCTCTTAATATGTGTTTGTGGATTGCAAATTTTCTTCATGGTATATGAGATGTGTGATGTGAACGGGAGGTGACATTTAGTCAGTTCCTGCCACCACTGGGCACACAATCGGGCTAAGTTCTTATGGGCTTGAGGCTCCTGAAAGAGATAGGAAGGAATCCAGTTCCAATTACAGGGCACTCTGATTTTCTTTGAAGATTCAGGCTTGAGTCAGGGATGCTAATCTCCAAGCACATCTTTCTCTGGTGACGCGTGGCCTCTGCGTAGCAAAGGCCCATATGTCCCTGGGCGAGGCAGAAGGATGTGGGCTGTGGCATCTGATTATGACCTTCTCTCTCTAGGCCAGAGCTACACCAAGCCTCAGGAGTCACCAGGTGGACTTTTGCTCTAGCAAGCTCCCACCTTCCTTACCTGTGGCCCTTCGTGCCAGTAGCTTGCTCAGTAGGAATACCTGGCCTGGCCTCGCCCTCTGGGAACACCAATTCTAGCTGTCATCTCCCTAGAGAAGTCCTCAGGAGCTGGTATGATAACTTGCTCATTTCTGAACTGTCATCCATCGGCCACCCTGGAAAAGTGGAAGAGACCACACTTATTTTGAGACATTGATGAAGGTTTCTTTCAGGGGATCCTTGGGCGACAATATATGTTCATGACAATCTTACCATGTTCATTCCAGTCATTGCAATACTATAGCGCTCGATTCCAAGTTTACTCCTCACACTGCCTGGGCCCGCAGTGCCTTTGGGAGTGTCTGATCCCCCTTGTGGGGTGCAGGAGCGCTCGGGGCATTTCCACAGAGTCCTGCTTGGTTTCCGCTGACAGAAAGCTTGGGTTGGAATGCTAGTCACCTTGGCTAAGTCATTTTCAAGCCCTGTTCTTTCATCTGTGAAAAGAGCATTTACACCTAGCTTTGGTGTTTCTACCCAATGCACCCCCTAGGATGTCGTGGTCATCATAATTCCAGTCACTTACTGTGTGCCAGACACGAGGCTAAGCTTACTTACCTACCAAGAGATACCCACATTCTCGCCATCTTTATTTTTCTAACACTTGTCTTTTTCACACGTCCTGTTATTCACTCATAGTTCATTTTCAGTTTCTCAATTTCCTCTCCTCCAGGGCCTCTTGCCTAGAACAGTTCCAGTGGGCAGTGTTTCCATTGCTGTTTGCTGTTGCTTTTTTAAAAACATTTTTACTGGTATATAATTATCTATATTAACATGACAAGATACTCAGTATCATAAGTTATTAGAGAAAACCCCTTAAAACCAGGATGACACCCCTTTATGCATTCGAGATTCTCCCCACCATCCTTTGCATGAATGGTGGTGCTTCCCAGGAGGCCCTGGCCTAGAGAAGGGCCAAGCTGTCCTTCCCCCCATTGTGATCACTACGCAGAATTGGGCGGCCCTATAGTAAGCTTTTAGCATATAATTGTTAGAAGAATGAATGAAAGGGCCTCCAAGGACAGCTCCTGTACTGGTGAGGAAACTGAGGCATCATGAATTGGTGATTTGCTCAAAGCCACTGACTCCTGCCTGGGTGCAGTCCTGCCCTCATGGTCGGCCTGAAACCCCGTGCCATTGTCCCTGCTCTCAAGTTGTTACTCAAAAACAGTATTTGTGATCCCTGCCTGGATCAGGCCCTCTGCTAGGTTCTCCGGTGGAGTGACAACTTGTCATAGCCAATGATTTGAGAGATTGAATTAAATTTTACAACGAAAGGAAAGTAGGATCTTCCGTCTTTGTCAGAAAAATCCTCAGTACAACCACTAATAGCTGGAGTTTGCAGGAGCCTTCCAGGCTTTCCCGTCCTGGTTTTCTCCCCTCCCTGCTGCCTTCCCTTTTGTGAGCATTTCTTCCTCCTTTTGCTTGCAGTGAGTTCTGCTCTCCTGTAGGCTACAATGTGTCAGTTGTTATAAAATCCGGGAGGCGGAGCCCCGTGACGAGGGCGGTGGGGGAGAGCTTCGCCAGCCCTGCAGGGCGAGCAGTCCAGCCCTGGCTTCCCCGGAGCTTCAGCGCTGCAGAAGGAAACCTTCCATCTCTCTGCTGGCTTTGATCCTCACTGGATAGCAGACAGGAGGCGCCGAGCGACTGACTGGAGAGAGGATGCGAGATGACCGGCCCTTTGGCAACCTGACCATCTCCTTCCAGAGCCTTCCAACTCGAGCTGAGCCGGAGGCTGGCTGCACAGGAGGCGCCGCGCCTCTTGTGGATGTGTGTGTGTGAGTGAGCGGGTGTGCGTGTGAGGGTGTGCGTGTGCGTGTATGGGTGTGCACATCACGATTGTGGATGTGTCTGGGTGAGTGTGCACGTGCACGCGTGAGAGTGTGTGCGTGTGTGTGTGTGTGTGTGTGTGTGTGTGTGTGTGCGCGCTCTTGGCTATTATTATTATTTTTTTGGAAGAAAAATCCTGGAAATCTGGGGCAGGTTACTGTGCTCCTGGGGTGAGTCTTCCTTTGCAAAAGGAGCTGACCAGAGCTGGCCACCAGAGCCATTTCTCTGCCTTTAGAGAGCACTTTCCTTCCTGAAGGAGAAAGATTTTCACCCCTGCTCTGCAGCCAAGTGAAAGAGATTAGCTCCGAAACCTGTGAAATCCACCAGAGCTCTGTGATTGCCAGGCTTGGGAGAGGACTTGGGAAGTAAAGGAGAAATAAATCACACCGCCTGCCGCTCCTTTGGCCACATTGGAAGATGTCATCTCAAACTAAGTTCAAGAAGGACAAAGAGATCATCGCAGAATATGAAGCTCAAATCAAAGGTGAGCTGTGTGGCTGAGCGACTTTCAGTCTCTCCTTTCCCCTTTCTCTCGCTCTGGCTCCCTACCCCTTTCCTCCCTGCCATCATGAAATGCTGTTATGCATCAATAATCTTATTGTGAGGCGGCGCCGTGGCAGGCACACGAGTCCAGACCGGTTTCCACTGCAGATAGCGCCGGGCTGCGGCTGCGAGTGGGGATGGTAGAAGGGCAGCGATCTCTGCATTGCAGGTGTGAGGACAATCCCGACTTTAGGAGTGTCACTGGCACTCCATTATGCACATGCCACTCTAAGGCCATTTTGACAGGCACGGCTTCCTCCCCTTCTCTGCTATGGTAAAAGCCCCTCGATTTTGACGGCTATTTTCTATGATCTGTTCCACCCACCCCTCCTCTTGGTTTTTGTGGGTGGTGGTTTCGCCCTGCTGCTCTCTCTGGGCTGGAATTCACACATGTGCACCGGGAGGCAGCATCCTTAGGCATCCTTTGTCGGCCTCTTGGCCTGGCCTCGGTTGCCATGGATGAACTGTTCCGGGCACATTGATCCAGACTCATGCGGCATTTAGACATAAAGACGGAGCTCAGTGCAGAGAAAGAATCTGCCAGGGGGCAGGTCCAATCGTTCTGGGCACTTGGCTCAAAGCCAACAGCTCAGTGTACATTTGGGCTGGTAGGTGCTGCCTGGCTCCCATGGTTCCAGGGAAAACGTGCCTGCTGGGAGAGTGAGATGACCTCTGGGTGCTGGCTGCGGCTTTGGCGCCATGGAGCCCACACTTCCCTTAGAAGCCGCTCCCTAAATCCATACTCTCCGGGAAGAATAGTAGATGAGACACAACTACAGAGCAAAAGCCTATTTTCAGGCAAGGTGGTGGGCTTCTTCCATCCTCATGCATCCTAGGCTCGGCAAGGAAAGCCTGAAAGGCCCTGTGTTCCCCACTGGCAGGGGCTGCTGCCCGAGAAGCCTGGGTGTGTGCCTCTGGGAATTGATTTCTTTCTGGCCATGGTTCTTGCTGCGACACAAGGCGTGTTGTCTCCCATGGAAGGAGTGGGAAAATGTGTCTTCAGTAGAGGCCTGTCTGTGAGGCTGCTTCTTTGGGGTTCCAGTGATCCAAGGTTGCTACACGTGCTCCTGGCCCCAAGAAGGCAGCGAGGGGCCTCTGGGCTGGTGTCCCAGCTGCTGTCCAGTCTTCAGAGGTTGGGGAAACTCTGGGAGGGGAACAGGCTCCTGGGGAGGGCTTTGCACTTTCCCTTTCTCATCAAGTCCCCCCCCCACTTTTAGTTCTGGCAAACCCAGCATGCTAATCACCCCTGGGGAGATCCCAGGGCCAAAGGAGCAGAAGCCTCTCCCCTTCCTTGGCCCATTGGGTTCAATGTCAGAAGCAGTGTTTTAGGTGTTTCAGCCCTGCTAACAATTTAGAAATAAGCCCT
Organism: Zapus hudsonius; assembly: GCA_004024765.1. Classification (NCBI taxonomy): domain Eukaryota; kingdom Metazoa; phylum Chordata; class Mammalia; order Rodentia; family Dipodidae; genus Zapus; species Zapus hudsonius. The sequence goes on along the minus strand of PVHP010007059.1, from coordinate 44,020 downwards.
TAGTGGCCAAAGATTCAAATCGACACATCTGCTCAATACAAAAGCCCATTTCCAGTCTTGAAACACACTTTTCAGAGTTTGTTTGAAGAGACTAACTTGACTAAAGCAAAAAATTTGACTTTTGGCTTTTTAAATTGAGTCCCATGAAAGAACGCTGTAACAGAGAAGAGGATGTTGAGTTCATCTTAAAAATCTTTATTACACACACACACGCACACACACACACACACACACACACACACAGAGGATAGGAGCTTGGGTTTTAGCAGCACATCGTTTGGCTAGGAAATGTGCCGATCTCATCTTTAAAGGCTGCTACCAGCCCACCTTACTTGAGGACCAACTAAGCATTAATTGCTCCAACTGGTTCTGTCCTTTTTACCTTTCACTGTTATTTTAACAAGTAATCATCAAGCACCACATAATGAATTTCATCAGGAAATTTGTCCAAACAATCTAGACTCTGAATCTGCTGAATCTGGTTGAGGAGTTTAATTTTCTTCCTTTCAAGTTGACACCCATGGGAATTAGATCAGGGTGCTGCTATGCCCAAAACCCTTTGAAATCCTTTCCTTCTAGATTCCATTTATTGGCCTGGAGTGTAGCTATGTGATAGAGCACTTGCCTAGCACAAATGAGGCCTGGGTCTGCCCCCAGCATCACTCCCCCCCACCAATGGACTTGTTAGGCATTGTCATCATGATTGATGTGCCCAAGGAGCTCTTGTTTCTAGGGCTTACTCCTAACCCACCACTACACTTGACCCACACCATGTACAAAAGGCTCGGGTTCAGAGATGAGAAACTAAGGCCCAGGATATTCAATGACTTGCCCAAGGTCACAAGGCCAGTTTCTTCCCAGGCCTTGTGCCCTGGTAAATTATTTGTCTGACGCTGCCCCTTGAAGGACTGATGTCAGGAGCAGATGGCAGCTTTGTGACCAGGGTCGGCTGCTTCTTGACGGCCGGTCTTCCATTGTTCCCTTTTACTTTCCTCCAGATGTCTTTGTTGCTTGCCTCTGAGGATCATTTAACCAGTGACCAAAAATAATTCCTGGTGCCAGTACCTTTTCCCTGGTATCATTGGCTGGTTTGGTCTACCTCATGAGATGGATGCTGTACCCTGTGAGTTTTGTGGGGGGAACTTTTGATTTTTAAAAATGGTGTTGAAGTCTTTGTTGATTTATTCCCTTTGATCACTTTTTGAAGCATTTACTGACTTAACAAAGGAGAATGCTTTAAAGCAGTATTTTTACTCTAAAATGTTTTAGATGCATTCTCTTGTCTCATCAGATGCTTGAATCCCTTTGATTATAGACCTGCAAAGTTGTAGTAAGCCGTACGCTTGCAGATGTCCAGTGATGGCGAGCTCAGCATCTCCCAAGCCCACAAGTTCTATCTTTGGACGGCTGTGGCTCGTGTAAGTGGTTTCTCTTAGACTGCATCATCCACTATGGATCTGTAGCTCCTTCCTTCCTGTTGAGGACCTTTTCAGAGAAGACAGTGCTTCTCCTGACTGTGCACAAGATGGTTTACCATTTACTATCCTCACTCTTTCACTTTTCTTTTTTTTTGAGGCAGGGTCTCATTCAGGTATTCCAGGTGGGGCCTCCAATTGGCTGTGTAGTTGGGTGCCCTTGAACTTCTGATTCTTCTGGTGAGATGACAGGTGTGTGCCTCCATGCCCCATTGATGGAGAGCTTCACACACTAGGCAAGTACTCTATCAACTGAGACACATAAATCCCCAGCCCATCACTTTCTGTTGGACCTACTGTTTCCAGGTTTGCAAATCCCAGTGTCTTGGGCACCTGGAAGATAGAATAATGAATGAACAACGTTGGCTAGGTTAGGTGATTTGGGGCAGGAGGGCCACCTTACCAAGAGGAAAGGTGACAATCATGCTGGCCCTGAGCTCACAAGTCCTGTTCACATTAACAGTCATCCTGAAGTTCCTCCACATAGACTTTAATGGCCACCAGCACGCCAGCCCACGCACACCTGGCACTTTTCTGCATGTGCCAGGATTCTGGATGTTTGTTTCTCACCTGAGGGAGGGTCTCACTCTAGCCAGGCTGACCTGGAATTCACTACCTAGTCTCAGGGTGGCCTTGAGCTCCTAGTGATCCTCTTATCTCTGCCTCCTGAGTGCAAGGATTAAAGGTGAGTGCCACCACACTGGCTCTTTTTTTTTTTTAACTTTGTATTTTTAAAGAGATTTTTTTTTAACCAAAAGGCCCTTATCACTCAGCGTTGTGACTTTATAGATGTGGTCAACACTGTCCTCTTTTTTATTTGCCCTACTTCTAGAATGCACTACGAGGGCTGAACTAGCCCTTTGCATCTCTTGCTCCTTATCCCCCATGTATGTCTACTGCCTTTCCCCACTAGGCTAGGAGTCTCATCAGGGAGAAGAAAAGGTAGTGACGTTCAGCTGACTTGCTCTTGGTTCCCCATGCTGGCTTCCAGGGGACATTATTTCCTGTCATGAGTGTCTCTTTACAAATCCGTTTGAGAATCTGGCCTGGGAGTGATATTATATTCTCTAGTTTGAAGCTGCCAACTCTAACTTCTTTCCTCCTTTGAAAGTCAGACAGCTTTTGCCTGCCTCCAGCTTTGGCATCTATTCTGTCCAAGGCAGTTTCCTAAGATCACTGATGGCGTTGCAGGATCTCACTGTAGGCATTCTCAATATCCTGGGCACTAATCCATCTTGCCACCAGACATACTGGTCTGCTCTGCATCTGCTCGGTGGTCCCGCTTCCACTGAAGTAGAACTGCAGTGATTGACTTAAGTGTCTTATTGTTTATTATGTATTCATATTCATTTTAGACCACTCTTTAGTAGCAGAAATCTGGAGTTTGGGGAAAGAAGAACGGATATTGAGGATGACTAACAGGGTAGGTGCATTTCTCATCTTAGTCTCATGTTGGCTCATCCAACGGGCCTGGATGATCTGCTTCGCACTTTGTCTTGTGTGGAGGGTCTCAGAGATGCAAAGTATGTGATACTTTCTTTGCCTTCTAGAGTTTTCTTGGACTATGATGGCAAAAGACTACGACGATAGAAGAAAGAAAAGAAGCCTCTCCACGCAGTGGTCTTTGAGCTTAGTCTTACAGGCCTCCTCCACTAGAGGGACAGGAAAAGCTCCTTAGATTGGATTTCAACGGGATTGAAGAAAGCACGCAGGGCTGGGGAGGTGGCTCAGTGATAAAAGGCTGCCCACGTCCCCAGTTCCCATGTAAAGCCAGATGCACAAAGTGGCACATGCGTCTGGAATTTGTTTGCAGAGGCAAGAAGCCCTGGCGTGCCCATACTCACTCTCGCACTCCTTCTCTCTCTCTCTCTGTTTCACAAATAAATAAAGAAAAAAATTAAAGTAAGCAGACTGAATGCAGGCAGCAGTGGCGTGTGGTGGGGCTGTGGCTCACTGGGCAGCTCCTCTAGAGGACAACCACAGGCCAGGATGGTAAGTTCTTCCCTTGTTAGAAGGACTTGGAATAAAATCTCCTGCTTTTTAGATGGTGGCTAAAATATCTTTGAAAGTTACACTGGCTAACCAAACATGTTGGTAGAGAAGGACAGATGAAGCCAGCTGGGCCACCAGCTTGTCACTTGGACCCTAGAGGCTGGAGTTCTTCCAGAACCTGGGGAAGAAACCTCAGCCAGTTCTTCCAGTTTTGTCTTGGGGTCATTTCCCCCAAGAGAGCCCTGAGTCTTTTAACTATAATAGATAAGACCTTTTCTTTTCTTTTCTTCTCTTTTCTTTTTTCCTTTTTTGTTTTTTCAAGGCAGGGTCTCACTCGAGCCCAGGCCCTTCCGGAACTCACTCTGTAGTCCCAGGCTGGCCTAGAATTCACAGTGATCCTCCTACCTCTGCCTCCCTAGTGCTGGGATTAAAGGTGTGCACCACTACACCTGGCTCTTTTCTTTTTAATCTGCTAGGCCCATTCTTATCTCCAAATCTTTTCCCATTCATGTCTTTTCTTTCCTTAAAATGCCTCTAGCCTGCCTGCCCAACTCCTGCTCATTCTCTAATGACTGCTCAGGTACTTGTCCTCTGTGAGGCCTTTCCAACCATCCCAGGAGAATTGACGGTTCCCTCATGTCTGCCCCTCTGTCTTTAGCCTTACTGTCCTTCTTTCCAATTTAGTGCTTGGCCATGAGCTCTTGAAGGCAGAGATGTATGTGGTCATTTCTGTTTCTTCAGTGTACTTGGCACATGGTTGGTTGAGAGAGTGGCCGGTCAGTACTTTCTTTGACATTTATCTTAGTCAGTTTGGAGTCTATATCGAAATAGCACAGGTTACCCGGCTGGTTCTTATTTCTCCTAGTGCTAGAGGCTGGGTGTTCCAAGATCAAGGTGCCAGCAAGTATGGTTCCTGGTGAAAGTCTACTTTCAGGCTCACAGACACTTTTCCTGTGTGCTCACTGCCCTTTCTCAGAGCATGCTTGTAGAGAGAGATTCTCCCATTTCTTGTGAGGGTATAGAGCACATCACAAAGGCTTCTCCCTTAGGATCTGATTGAAATCTAATTCCATTCCCTGCCTCACCTCCAAATGCCGTCACATTGGAGCTTGGGAGCTTTACCGTAAGCATTTTGTGGAACACAAATATTTAGTCTATAATAGCATATTTCTTGTTCCACTGAAAGGAGGAACTTTTCCAAACAAAGAAACATTCTTACTGTTTGCTGAATCTCCTTGCTTGTCTCTGTGTTGGAGGAGATGTTGTTAGTGGAGCTTTGGTGGGGGTGGTTGTGTTGGAAGCCAGCAGGTCTTGGACATGTAGTGTGTGTCCCTTCCTGGTGGAGTGTGGTCTGATAAGCTTTCACTCCAGGCCCCTCCCAATTGGTAGAAATTATCAGACATTTCTGGAATTTTTACCATCAGAGTTTATACATCAAGGGTGATCTCTCTCCTTTCCCAGCGCTTCCTTCATTCATTCAGTGACTCTTCTGAGCCATGTTTGGCCCCGCTAGCCTTACTTGGCAGAGCAAGGCAGCCTGGTTATCTTTACATCTATGTGTCAGTTATATCAAAAGCATTTCATTTTTGATCCCCCAACTTTGCAAGAGAGTCATTATCATTTCTAGATGAAAAGTTAAAGTTCAGAGAAGTAAAATTAATTGTGTGCATTGTCCAGTCAACAGCTGCAGAGCAAGTTTTAAGTAGGAGTCTTTCCAACTTCTATGTAAGTAACCAGAAAACACGATTCCTCCCGAGACAGCAGGGCACTGCAGCTCAGGGCCCCTTCAGATGGAGCTGGCCTGGGCAGGTGAGATTCACTGCTGTGGCCTAACGCCTCCCATCTCAGGTGCATTGCTGTGACGGGCGATGGGGGAGGTTGGAGAGGTCGGTGTGTTCCTGAAAAACCATCCTTCACTGCATAGCTGCCAGGAAGGGGACTGACAGGCTTGATTTCTCAATGGTGCTGAGCTGGGGAACTTCTGGCCTAATCCTGGGCTCGATTTCACTTAGAAATGACTTGTTCCTGATGACTTGTTGGTGTTTGTAAAGTATCTTGGATGGGCAGGTATGGGACTTTGGGTATTCTTTTAATTTGTTGAGTCACTCTACCAATTTATGTTTGGGGTTGTGTTCTCTAAAGCATATTCCATGAATTTGGATGTTAAGAGGCATTGAGTAAAAGAAAATAGTTCTGTGCTTGAATGGGTTTTGGAAGTTCTAGGACAAAATGAATGAAGTAGATCTGTTTCCCCAGGACTTCTGACAATGTTGGATGTGTCAGGCCTGAATCACAGAGTAGAGCCAGGTTTCCTCCAACTTCCTCCATCTTATAGACCTTTTCCATGAAAATTTTGTAAGACTGTTCCTTGGATTATATTTTAAGGCATGCCAGGCTGCACAATTTGCGGATTATCTGTTCTTTCTTTTTATCATTTGCCAGTTCCGTTTTTTAAAATACTTTTCTTAGCAGGCAGTTTGAAGAGAGGACTGTTGTCCGAGGCTTAGTTGGAGAGTTGCAGCGTGCATCAACCCCCTGTTCGTCCACAGAGCTGGGTGAGCAGAGGCTTAGAATAGCTGTGAGCCAGCGAGAGACAAACACTCTTGGGAAAAAGTGGCAGTGGGCGGTTCTCGTTTATTGTATAGATAGCAGTTGTTTATATAGAGGAGGAGGCAGAGGTAGGGGCATAGTCAGCAAGGAGATTGGTAGGGGCAAGATCTGTGCGCATCTCATGAGTTTGATTGGTAGGGGCCAGTATCCTTTGGATACCTATTTTGCATAGATACATTGAGGGGGCTATGTGACATATAGAATGATGTCAGCAGAGGAAATGTAACCTTATTGTTTAGGTTTGTTATTGCAGCTGGACTAAGTTTAGGCTTTGAATTGCCTGCTTATCTCAGGGCACAGCTGTGGCCTGCCTGGGGGCTGGAGTGTCCAGGATTTTGCTAAGATTTATAGGGGCCTCAGACTTGCCTCGACCTCCTTATCAGAAGGAGACAGTCTGGAAGCCTGCCAGACTCAGCAAAAGCCTATATCCTCCATGCCCCTTTAGCAGGATACCACATCTCCCCCTTTTTATTTTTATAATGGAGCAGTGGCATCATAATCCTCTGCTATTTTAGGCAAGGTTTGATACTGTACTAAAACTTGGTCGGTAGTGACCCAAGCAATATTGGTTATCTGCTGTTTGATAAACTGGATGACACAGGGGGCTATGAGCATCAGGGTTCCTATAGCAAGGAGAGGGCTGAGGAATGGGAGGAGCCAGGAAATCAAAGGATTGGAGAACCAAGGGGAGGGGACATCAGGAGCGTAGCGCTCAGTCAGCTCCATGCAGAGCTTTTTAAGGGTTTTTACATTTTGTTCAACAGTGTAAGACTCATTAACATAAAGACAGCATTCTTCCCCAAGTATTATACATGTTCCCCCTTGTTCAGCCTTTATGAGGTCTAGTGCTCTGCGATTTTGGAGCACCACACCCGCAAGTGAGTTTAACTGTCTTTGAAGAGACTCGAGGCTGTTTGTAGTGGAAACCATCACCTGATCAAGCTTGTCCCAAAAATCGCCTGCAAGGTGATGAGTTTGGATCAGAGCTGTCCCTGCCACACCGGAAGCTCCCAGAGACAATGTTATGCCGAGGCCCACCAGCAGGGGGATGAAGATTTCTCTCAGGTGTCGTGGGCGAAGCGTATAAGCCATTTCTTCTTCTTCATATAGATATACCTGTGGAACAATCAGAACTGGGGAGCAGTAGGTGGAGATGGAGGTGTTCATGCAGGGGGCAGCTATCCCTCCGCACCACAGGAGAGCAGGTGTCCTGACGCAGGTGGTCCTAGTTATGGAAATATTTAGGAGACAGTTAGCTCTGGTTGGTTTAGAATTAGTCAAGCAAAGAGGCACGTCTTGACCAGAATCAAAGAGAGGTATGTCTGTGAGGCAGGGGTGAAGATTGTTTTCTGTAGTTGTGGGGTGTTAAAGGGAAGCACCTTTAGCAGGATACCACAGAGGACAAGGTAAAACAAATTAGCATCCAGTTAGGCTAAATGATGTCAATGGGGCGCTTTGGGGTCACTTAGAAAATATGAGTTGTGACATTTTCAATTGCAGAGCATTCAGCCATTGATTTAAGTGGCAAATTTCAAAACAGCTCTGTCCTGACCAACATGTGCTATGTGGGTGTGCCTGTCTCTTTGCGACAGTAAAGGTATACAGGGTGTTAGGGGAATGTTCAAGGTGCCTTGAATATGTAGTCCGCGGATTACTTTGGGGGTCATTGTACACTAACACTCCGGTTCATCCACGGAGCTGGGTGGACAGCATCCTTGGGGCAGTGGTAGGCCGACAGGAATAGCCACCTGGGAGATGCAGCAGTGGACAGTTCTCGTTTATTGTATAGATAAAAGTTGTTCATATAGAGGAAAAGGCAGTGGCAGGGACATAGGCAGCAAGGGGATTGGTAGGGGTAGGATAGTCTGTGATGTCTCATAAGTGGATTGGCAGAGGCCAGTAACCTGTGGATGCCTAATTTGCATAGATAAGTTGAGGGGGCTACATGACTTTAGACATGTATAGAATGGTGATGGCTGCAGAGGAAATGTAACCTTATGGTTTAGGTTTGTTATTACAGCTGGACTGAATTTAGGCCTTGAATTTCCTGCTTATCTCAGGGCACCGCTGTGGCCTGCCTGGAGGCTGGAGGGTCCAGCATATGCTAGAGATTTATCGGGGCCTCAGACTCCTCTCGACTTCCTTAACAGAAGGAGACAGTTCCGGATGCCTTCCGGTCTGAGCAAAACCCTATATCCTCCATGTCTCTTAGCAGGGTCCCATAGAATGGACCTCACTTTCCCCTTGGATTGTGTGGTGGTTGCCAGATGATGATAGGTTATTACCCATGGCTCTTGAGTCTCAGCCACAAATTCAACTGCACAAAAAATTTCTTCCTTTTGTGACTCAACTTTCACTTCACATATATGTTTTGCTGGGGGTTACAGAAACATATCTGGGTTAAGTTGGGACTTATTTGACTTTTCCTTCAGGGTTATATCCCAAAGCCCAGAGGGATGTAGGCAGTGCCAGGTCTATTGTGGACCATCTGTGGTGGTTTAGTATCAGTGTACTTGGACAGCTATAGGGCTGGGATATTTTCCTTCCTATTGGATCATCAGTGATCAGTCCATGCAAGCGATCTTTCTTTATTCCTTTGTATGTCCCCTCGCCTTGCTCCCTAGCATGTGACTTGTGAAAGATGAGGGCAACCTATTGTTCACACACATGCTGGGTGGTGAGGGACTCTGACAATTGTCTCTGTCCTGTTACTCCAGTGCTTGAGAGGCTGAGAGCGTGCTGGCCGGCCAGTGTAGCCTAATCAGTGAGTTCCAGGCCAGTAAGAGATCTCATCTCAAAAAGAGGTGGATGGTGTACCTGAGGATGACACCCAGGGTTGTCCTCTGGCCTCTATGTGCGTGTGCCCGCACACATGTGGGTCATGCATACACACATGCAAATACATACAAACACACAACCAAAAACTCACATTTGGGCTTCTCTTATTTATGTGTGTTTTCTGGCATATATTATACAGCTCTGGTATAATAAACAATGGCAATATTTGTTGAATGACTAGCTAAATGTAGGCATCCTGGTGATAGACATTGCCTATTAAAAACACATATCTAGGCTCCCCTACTCTGGCTGAGAGAGAACTCAGAAGATAAGGATCCAGAGAGGGGACATTTGTATCCATTCGGAGCCCACCCAACTGATTACATAAGGGGAATAGGTGGCCGCTTGTACGACAGCTGCAGGGAATTCAGTATATTAACTGAATTCCTAACATATGTGAGATGGGAGCTAAAGGAGGTAAATAGATATTCCCGACTCTTCTCTTTGATTGACTCACCATTTTTCTAGGAAAGCAGTTCTAAAATAGACTAATGATATATCGTGTTAAGACTGTGCTGGAACCTGCAATGTGGCGATTCAGACTGGGCGAGCTGGAGAAGTTCTTACAGAAGAGAGAATTTTTGAATAGCCTTTGAGAGGTGAATAAATGCTCTTCAGATGGTGGAAGGCATTTCATGGAGAGAGAACAAGATGTTCAAAAGACATAGGGGTCACAAAAGGGCCTGGCCACTAGGGAAATGGTAAGAAATTGACGGTGGTTGAAACCCAGAGTCTGTGGAATGGGAGAATGCTGGAAAGGAGAACTTGGAGTTGCTTTCTGACTGCCAGATCCCAAGAGTCTTGGACCTTAGAGATCATGGTCTCCAATGAAGAGAGACTTAGTATTTTCTTAGGGATGGCAAAGCACACACGACACCATCTTAGCCACTTCACGTGTGTTAGGTGACAGCCACTTCCTGCTGCTCAATGACTACAACCCATTTTCAGAAGTCCAAACTATTAAATACTAACTCCATTCTTTTCCATTGCTCCAGCAATCCCCATTCTAATTCCCATCTCTATGATTTTTCAGGACTCTAAATCTCTGATATAAAATGAAATCATAATATGTGCTATTTGATGACTGCTTATTTCGCTTAGCATAATGTCTTTCTGGTTCATCTACACTGTAGCATGTATCATAATTTCTTTTCTTCCTCCATGGTATGGATAGACTGCATTTTCCTATCTGTTCCTTTGTCAGTGGATATGTAAGTTGTATCTGTTTCAGATATTGTGAATAATGTTACTATGAACCTGAGTGCACAACTCTGAGAGTCTTATTATTATGGATGTAATCTACATTCATTATTTTAGAAGCTTTGAAAAAAAACAGAAACATATACACAAGGGAGAGAAGTCTGGAAGCCATTACTTGAGATAACTGCTGTAAGCATTCAGCATATGTCATTCCAGAATCCATGTCTTTATCAAATCTGTTCTATGTCTATATATAACAAAATGACATCATAGATCTTTAATGCAAAATAAACTGATAGACAAATAATGATAGGCACACAAGCCTAGGGCTTAACATAGGCAGAGTAGGGCCTAAAAATGAACAGTTCGCCAAGGAAGAGCCACGTGCATTTGGGTGGTCCTTGGGGAGCAGCATCGGGGGTCGGAGACCATTCTAGGACAACGGTTGGCTTGTGTTGGCCACTTCTGACCCAGCTCTTTGCATATTTAAGAAAGATTGGATCAGACTGAGTTTACTCACCAAGAAGTCCCAGCTGCGCACGCATGCACGTACACACACACACCTGTCCCAGCACTTCTGGCTTGGGTGTCCCCACTTCTCAGCCCTTACTTCTCTCTTGGTGCCCAGGCAGCAGCCTCTGCCTTTGGAGGAGAGTTTGGTCTGGGCGGTCAGTCAGCCGACCACGGGCACTTGTTCTCTGACACACCTTGCTTTCCCGTCGCTGCGTCTGTTGGCTTCCCTGGTTGTTGGAGTTTTGTGGGTTCCCGATTGCACTAAAGGTGAATCTATTTTTAATAAACCATTTACTGTAGATCAGTGGGTTTTCCAGTCATCTGTCTAACAGAAAGGCTCAGAGTCTGCCCAAGTGGGTCAAGTTCTCCCTGGGATTTGAGCTCAGCTGACAGCAGTAACTCCTCCTATAGGTTCTAGTGCCTTATAGTGACTACCTTCCTTCAGGGACGAGAAAAAGGGGGTGTCATTTCTATGGCTTAATTTGCATCAAGTAACACCAACTGGTTGAGCCACATGGCCATTCTCTGGCGGTTTCCTCCATAGGATACCTTCCAGCAGTTAGCGATACGGTTTAAATCTGGAGTGTCTGCCGAGGCTCATGCTTTGAGAGTTCGGGCCCAAGCTTTTAGTGATATTTGAATGCTGTGGAGCCAGGCAGGGCCTGGCTGGAGGAAATGGGCCAGTAGGGGCAAACTCAGGATGGGAAAGCCCACCCCTGGCTCCAGTCTGGGAGTCTGCTTCTTGTCCATGTCATGAATAGTGTCTGCCTCTGCCCTCTCCACCATGGGGGACTGAAATCTTTCTGAAATTGTGAGCCAAAATAAGCCTTTTCTCCTTGAAGTTGCTTCTATTGAGTGTTTACCCCCAGCAATGCAGCAGTTAGCACAGTTGACCAGTGACAATGTTTTGACTTTGGTTAGAGCCTTCTCCAGCCAGGATGTTTCGGGGTCTTCCAAAGACATGTCACCTTGCGGAAACTGAGGCAGACTAACCATCACTTCCTGGCTTCAGACATCTGATAACTGTCTGCTGCCTCTGACTGTCTGGACTCATGACTTTTTGCTCAGTTCTTTCTTTTGTTTATCTGCTCTTTGCCTTTCAGCCTACTCTGGGACTCTGTCGCCTTAGCTCAGGTCTCTCCCCGAGTGTCTCTCTGTTGCTGGATCTACTTTGCATAGTATCACCATCAAAACTGAGCTCCAAAAATCACTGAGCTCTGAGTATTCTCTGCCAGAAACAGAATTATGTTGCTGGAACTCGTGTGAAGAAAATGCCGAGAGAATAGGGTGGCCCAGCTCACTCAGATTTAGTTTAACAAGCATTCATGGCCATCCTGCCTGCTGCCCTCCTAGACTTTATCGTTCTTCAGGGAATACACCTCTTAACTTGTAGTTCCAAAAGTGCTGTGTGTTATATAAGGGGCAGCACAGAATGTAGGGGAGATATCTCAGAGCCAACTGATCTAAGTGGCTGAAGGCATTGTTGTTGATTTTCTGATATTGATCTTTAATGCTGAATCACATTGGTTAAGCTTATCTCAGTGCCATTATTTCCAGAGCTCTTCATGATCCAGACAGAACCTATTTCTATTTAGAAAGTGTTCAGATGTCATCTAAATATTTAAGGGGTCAGAAATCTAAGTGTTTCTAAGAGAAAAACACAAGTGCAGGTGTAAAAGAATAACATTGTTCTAGAAAAGGGACTTTAAAAACAGCTGTACTGGGCTGGAGAGATGGCTCAGCGGCTAAGGCACTTGCCTCCAGTGCCTAAGGCCCCAGGTTCAATTCCCCAGTACCCACATAAGCCAGACCCACAAGGCGGTGGGTCTCTCTCTCTCTCTCTCTCTCTCTCTCTCTCTCTCTCTCTCTCTCTGCTTGAAAATGAATAAATAAAATGTATAAAAAACAGCTGTACTAAGGATAATTTATCATTTAAGGAGAGAGTTTAAGGTGAAAGTCAAGCCTTGAATCAACTGAAGAGGGCTGAAAGTCACCTTAGCCCTGCATCTTTTTTAAAAAAATATTTTATTTATTTATTTGAGAGAGAGTGAGAGAAAGAGGCAGAGAGAGAGAGAGAAGGAGGGAGGGAGAGAGAGAGAGAGAGAGGGAGAATGGGCATGCCAAGGCCTCCAGCCACTGCAAATGAACTCCATACACATACACTGCCTTGTGCATCTGGCTTTACATGGGTCCTGGGGAATTGAACTCGGGTCCTTCTGCTTTGTAGGCAAACACCTTAACTGCTAAGCCATCTCTCCAGCCCCCTGCATCTTTTTAAAAGATAGAAGGTTTAATCACCAAATAGACCATTCCTGAATTATGGAGAAGAAAAAAAAAACCACCTTAAGTGTTTGTTGTGATACTAATTATTTTAAAGCTGAAAAAATTTATATTTGGGTGTGTACAAAAGGGTCTGACGGTTCTTACTGATGGGTGATGCTTGCCCTGGGGACCAGGCAGGTGGCTCAGAATGGCAGACAAGATGGAAGCAACAGGAAATACTAAAGGAGAAAATTTTGTCATTATAGCTTCAGTTTTGATTAACTTCTAAACATGTCTTTTTTTTCTGGTTTCTTGAAAACTCTACACAATTGAAAATCGGGAATTCCCTTCTTTTCTCCCTCCCTCCCTCCCTCCCTCCCTCCCTCCCTCCCTCCCTTCCTTCCATCTTTCCTTCCTTCCTTCCAGTTGGCCAAATTCAGCGCTTTGTGCTTGCTAAACATGGGCTCTAACACACTGAGCTCCATCCCAGCCCAAAGGAATTTATTAATAAAACTGCTAGAGAGTCTCCAGAATGCAACTGAGCTGAAGAGAGAGAGAGAGAGAGAGAGAGAGAGAGAGAGAGAGAGAGAGAGAGAGAGAGAGACTACACTATGGTTTCCTTATTGTGGTATTCATTATGAAAGCACTGTGTGAGTGACGTGTGTGTGTGGATGGGCACACACATGCCGGGCGGGTGTGTGGAGGTCAGAGCCCCCTCAGTTGATGGCTCTTACCATCCTCTCTGTCTGAGGCACTATTTCTCATCCTTTACTGTTGAACTCACCAGCCTTGCAGACCTGTGAGGCTCTGAGGTTCTCCTGTCTCCACCACTCATATTGCTGTAGGAATGCTAGAATTACACACACTACTGCACCTGCCTTTTTGTGGGTTCTGGGGATCCGAACTCTTGAACACCAGCTGCTTTCTCCACTGAGACATCTCCTAGAGGAGAAAGTGGTTTGCCCACACTGTTTTCAAAAGTCCGAGTGATAAGGGAGTAGAAAATTTAAGCCCAACTTTTTAATCCCCTGGGCCTGAGAATCCCGAGACCAACATGTCCATTCCTGATTTGTCTTTCCAACAGATCCCTTCTCCATCCCGGTGTCCTTGGCTGCTGATGGCCTGGTCATCTGCCTCAAAGTGTAGCTGCTGAAGTATCAGATGAGGTGGTGTGTGTAAAAGCGAACTCCGTGGGGCTGTGCAAAGCTCTGTTCCTCCGGCTTTCTTTTTTGGCCTGGCTCCTCCTCTGGACACACTGCTTTCCCAGCGGCCTTGTTTATGTGTCTGTCTCCCTGTGAGCTCATTGAATGCAGGGGCCTCTTTTATTCATTCCTGAATCATTGTGTTTAGAGCCTGCCACACAGGAGGCATTCAAAGTAAGTTCTGGAATAGCTATCAAAGACAGAAAAATATGCATTCTGTTCAGTGTAGGCCTATGAAAATATTGAGGTAGTTTTCTAAAGGAATTTTTATTTACAAGAATTTTTTAAAAAATTAATAAGTACTAAATAGAAAAGATATTGCTGGGAGAAAAGAAAGAACTTCATTAAGGAAAATTTAATTGGCCAGTGTTCTAAAGAGACCGTGTGTCCTTTCCCTCCTCATTACTGTCAAATGCATGATGGCTGTTTCCAAGGGGGCAGGATGAATGAAAGAGGTTGTGAAAAGGCAAGTTCTGATACTCTTGGAGAAAGGTCTCCCAAGAAACTAGAATGCCCCCTGGGCCCCGAACTTCCCTCATTGTTGGTGAGAGCCCCGAAAGAAGCCTTCTCTGGCTCTTCAAAGGCCCTCCAGACCTTGGCAGTAGCCATAGTCTCTTGCTTCCAGCCAATTGATGAAGTTGGGAGGATTTTATGTGGTACAATTTAGTGGGCTCATTATGTCCAAGACCTGGATGATTATCATCTGAATGGGCAGGGAGAACGGGAGCCAAGTCTAGTGATGAAGCCCTGGGGCAGACCTGCCGTCTCAGCTCTGCATTGTCGCCCCTCGCTGGCTTCTTAGGTGCAGGCCAGTGATGGCACCCCTAGGGGGCTCATACGTGTTTAGTCAGCCTAGGTACAGTCTCTAGTGGCCTGCCAAAAGGGTCTGCCCTGTTCCGTTTAACTGGGTATTTGGACGAAGGTGTGAGCATGCCCATTTATCGAGTTTTAAAAAGGCCGGATCCTAAGAAGGCAGGCTGGGGACAGATGTTCAATGTCTACATAAACTTGTCCGTAAGTTGACAACATGCTGAGTCAAACATGCATTGAATGCACCTAACTTACCAAAATCACAGTGTTACCACCACCTACCTTAAATGAGCTCAGAGCACCTAGAGTGGCCTATACTTGGGCAAAATTATATAATACAAGGCTTGCATTATTTAAAAAATTTATGTGTGTGTGTGTGTGTGTGTGTGTGTGTGTGTGTGTGTGTGTGCACCGCTTCTTGTGTCTGGCTTTATGTGGGTACTAGAGAATTAACCCAGGCCAGCAGGTTTGCAAGTAAGTACCTTTACCACTGAGCCATCTCCCGAGCCCAAAAGCCTGTCTTATAATTAATTGTATGTGCGTATCTCATGCAAGTTAGTCAGTGCTGGTATACAAACGCCACCGCCAGCAGAGCACACCACAGATAGCCGGTTACTCCTGGTGATCTTGTGGTTGATGGGAACCATGGTTTGCTTTCCCCAGTAATGAAAAACAACACCATACTACATACTATTAGTCTGGGGAAAATATCAAAATTCTATGGTTTCTTACTGAGGCTGCATTTCTTTCACACTATGGTAAATTAAAACCAAACCTCAATTGGAGACCATGTATTATTGGGGACGCGGTTGTTGATATTGACTTGATATAGCCAGATATAGCCAGATGTACTCATTTCTATCTGTGTGACTTGGGGCAGCTTGTCACCCTTTTGAGCCTCAGCAGCAGTATCCCCTCTTGGTCCAGCCTTGTTGGTCTTTCTTTCATTGCTTTGAAGAACTAGCCAAAGAACAACTCAGGTTATGCTGCCACCTTTTGGGGGAAGAAATGGACAGAGAGCCCACATCCTCAGTCCATAGTGTGCTTGCCCAGCAACCAGGGCTGGTCCTCAGAGCCCCCAGGGATTTAAGAGTGCCTTCTTGACCTCTCTATCCTTCTCCAGATGTTTGAACAGTTCATGATGCACTAAGAGAAAATTTCAACTCTCCCTTCTCAAGACCAACACAAAGCTCCGGGCAAGGGGTGGGCTATAGGCCAGTGATGTGTTGGTTGAGAGATCCAACTAAGTTGGTGAGCTTCATCTAAACACCTGTATTTCTGACTCTTTCAGATTGGGTGCTCTGGATGCACTGGGCCTCCATTCGCACATGGTGATTAGGCATCCAGAGCCAGTCAACCCCCACCAGTTCACAGACACATATGCTCTTGAGTTCCCATCACTCCCTGGCCCAGGAGCTCAGGGCGCCCTGTATTAGTGAATTTCTTATTGGTGCCACAAAATGCCTGATAAAAGCAACTTAAATTAGAAAGGGTTTGTTTCAGCTTTTAGTTAGAGGAGATAGGGTTCTTCATGGCGGGGAAGGCCTGGCAGCAGGAGTGTGACGCACCTGATCACATTCCGTCTGATGTGAGGTCATCAGGGCAAGCAGAGAGCTGTGAAGGACAGTGCTTAGCTAGCTGTCTCCTTTTACTTCAGTCTGAGGCCCTAGTCCATGGGATGGTGCCGCCCATAGTTAAGGTGGGTCTTCCCTAGAAGCTCCCTCAACGACATGCTTAGAGATTTGACTCCCAGGTGATTTAAAATCCAATCAAGTGGACAACAGCGATTAAACATATCTGTGCTGAAGAGATGGCTTAGTGGTTAAAGGCGCTTGCTTGAAGGCCTGGGTTGGATTCCCCAGGACCCATGTAAAGCCAGATGCACAAAGTGGCACCTGCGTCTGGAGTTCATTGTACTAGGCCCTGGCACACCCATTCCCATTTCCCCCCTCTCTCTATTTCTCTCTCTCTCTCCCTCTTTCCTTGCAAAGTAAAAGAAAATTGTAACAATTTAAGGAAAGAGGGGGTTTTGGCTCACAGTTTGAGGGTACAGTCTGTCATGGCAGGGAAGACAAAGCAGCAGGGGTGAGGTCACATTGCCTCCAGTCAGGAAGCAGAGATGAATGCTGGTCTCCATTCATTTTCTCCTTTTCAGTCTGGGCCCCTAGCTCGTGAGACGGTGCCTCTCACATTCAGTCAAGCTTTCTGGGAACTCACTGATAGAAACCCCTCTAGCTGTGTTTCCATGGTAATTCTAAGTCCAGTTGCTGATGGCCCTTCTCTGTTGCTTCATGCATTTACTTAAGCTCCCTAGTTCTCCAGGTTTACTGTTTCTAGGTTAGGCCAAGAAGCTATGCTCTGTTCTCTGTCAAAATAACGCTCATTAGATTGGCTCGCACCAGTGAGAATTGCATGACAGTCTAACTTCTGGTTCAGTACAATTCCAAGTTTGTGATAGAAAAGTACCCCCAAGCTTTCATCATTTTCTAAATTTCATGAAAGACCCCATCATGATTGTCATGTGCTGAACAACAGTTTCAGTCAATGGCCCCCACACTCTACAACATGTGCCCAATAGGAGATCGGACACTGGCCTTTCTCAGAGCCTTCTTGCCATGGCTGTCCTTCTCCAGATGTTTGACCAGTTCCCCCATTGCTAAGTGTCATTTCTCCTTAAGGATGAGTTTGACAAAGCCAAGGGCAATTTGCTGTCAGCCAAGAGGAAGACTGTTGTGTTTGCCTCTGACTGATCCTTGAGGAGGATGGGGGAGGGGCAGCAGCTTGTAGAGGCAACAGAGGGATGTGGTGGCTGGCATTCTCGGTTAACCCTGTAGTTATTACTCTAATGTTGTTGTTGTTTTTACACCATTTATTTATTTATTTGTTTGTTTGTGTGTGTGCGTGCATGGATGTATGGGTATATGGGTGCCCGGCACACATGTGGAAGACCATGAGCTTTGAATTCTAGCTCTGGCTCCCATTGTGGGAGGTACATTGAGACATGTGCCACTTTGCAGCTAGCTTTTAAAAATTATTTTTATTTATTTGCAAGGAAGGAGAGAGAGAGAAAGGGAATGTGTGCACCAGCGTCTCCAGCAACTGCACATGAGCTCCAGATGTGTGCACCACTCTGTTCATCTGGGAAACAAGCCTAGTCATTAGGCTTTGCAGGCAAGCTCTTTAGCCACTGAGTGATCTCTCCGGCCCCTGTAGCCAGCTTGATGTGGCTGTTAGGGAGATTGAACTCGGGTTGGCAGGTTTTGCAAGTAAGCATCTTTAACTGTTGAGCCATCTTCCCAGCATTCCTTAATAATGTTTTGATAATTAAAAAGTTCTCAATTTAAGCTGGACGTGGTACTACACACCTGTAATCCCAGCACTGAGGAAGCTGAGGTAGGAAATCAGGAGTTCAAGGTCACCCTGTCTACACAATGAGTTTGAGACTAGGCCGGACAACATGAGTCTCACAAGAAAAAATAAAAGTTGATAGTTTAAACACCACTGCACAGTTTACAAAGCAGTAATGCCAGCATGATCCAGAGAGTTCTGTGGGCTGTGGAGTCAGACAGAGCCAGGCTGAATCTCAGCTTTACCTCACCTTTCCTAACTCAGCCTGTTTCTGCCCCCTTCGAACCGATACCTCAGTGGACTGAGGATTAAATAGGACAGTCCAGGCCCAGTGCTTACCCAGAGTGTGGAACCTGGGCCATGGTCAAGATGAGGAATGTTAGCAGTTTTACTCAGCCTCTGAGACTTCAACGGGATCCGACAATGAAATGGAGCTTGCAGGCAGTTAGACTACTCGTGTGTTTGCTTTGGCTCTGCGGCATTTACGCAAATGAAGTCATCTCCAACAGTTAAGAACCACTGGAATATTCACATGAACCCAGACTTTTGGCATTTCTTGGCATTCTCAGAGATGGGGGAGGAGGCTACCCCTTCCGAGGGGCGGGGCTCAGGTTTGTTCCTCACTCCTTGCCGCCTGCTTGGCTCCGAGGCCTTCTGAGGTGGTTGGTCTGCAGGCATGATGAAGCTGCAGTCCGGCCTCCATGAGTCTGTGCTCCCGCGGAGAGCCTCTGGCGAAGGGGAATGCAGGCTGTATTTCCTGGCAGGGCTCCATGGCTCCATGTGCGTTATCCATGAAGCGATGAAATGGCTTCCATGATCCACGGGGTAAGGGTAGGGTCATGATCCTCTTAAAAGAATCTGGGGAACCACCAATGATTTGTACCTGGAAACCGGTGGCCACCTCATTGCGACATGTCGGTGGGCTGAAATTTAATAGGGCTAAAGTGTAAAATTTAACCCTTATGACTAAAAATCCATCTGGCCAAGTAGATGCTGGGGAGCAATGCGCTTAGCAGACGCACTTTGAAAAGGTCTTAAGGTTCACGTTGGCGATGGCTGTCGGGGAGTCACCACGAGCAGCTGCCAGCAAACTTCATCGGATCGGGACACGAGTTGGTAGAAGTCTAGTGCCTGGAAGGCCTTTCTAACGATTAGAGCTGTCTCGAAGGGATAGGCAGGTGGCCTTGGTCTCCCCAGGGTAGACCCGGAGCAGACGCTGTGAGATACCTCTGCCCAGGACTGCCACTGTCTTCAGAGGAGATTTGTTCTGAGCAGCATGTAAAGGCTGATGCCAACTCTGAGTCTCTGCTGTCTACAGCCCAGGCACTCCCAAGGGAGAAGTCCTCTTTTCCAAGAGGGAAGTAGGGGGGATTGAAGAGGCTGACTGGGTGCAGCGTTTGATCAGCAGCACACTGTCAGCTTCTCACTCTTCCCAAGTAATGTGAGCAGCAGGCGCCACTGCCCTACCTTGGCCCCTCCCTGGCCCCTGCCCCTGGCCTCACTGCTCCCAGATGTGGGGGACAGGATCTGTTTTGCACATTACTGGTGAACGTTCACGCAGAGCCTGCAGATGGACGATCGCATACTGGCCAAATCCAGCCTCAGATGTTTGACTTGGCCTGCAATGCGTCTTTTAAAAATGTGAACTTGATGCCAACATGTAAAAATGAGATTTCATATAAATCTGGCCTTCCAGAACCTTTGTAAGGACAGAGGGCTGGTAGTGCTGGCCACTTGTTTCTGCCTGGCGATCTTGGCTATGCTAAGCGCCACACAACAACCCTTCCTTACATCCGAGTCCTCCCTTGGCCTCTGGTCTCCACCTGCTCAGGGGACCCATCGTACCCGTCAGACTAACCTGGATGTACTGCAATCGGTGACCCCAATGTCATGGTTTGTTCTTAGGGCCCTGCCCTGTCAGGGACACATGTGACATTTGCTCATGTGCAGCAGTGTGGCAATGTAGACTCCACTGGAGACAGCAGAGCCCCTGGTACTGTCATCTCCACAATCACCCTCACCTGTCCTTTTGAGGGGCTGCAAGGCAGGCACCCAGCGCTTTGCTTTGGAATGACCCAGATCTTCATCCTTGGGCTTCCAGGTGGTGGGCCTGGTCTGGACCTATTCAAACAAAGCCTTCCTCTTCTACAGCAAAGCCCTCAAGCGATTCTCAAATAGATGGTCGTACCCTCTCGAGCGGAGCTGGTGACTGCCCTGTCCTGCGAAGACACAGACCCCACAGGATCCTGAGTGGAGCTTAGCAGCTTCTGCTTGAAGCCCTGAACTTCACATGGAGCACTGTGACTTTGTTAGCTGGGCACTTGGTCTTTGTTTCTGCTTCTTTGATTACACCTCCTAAAATCCTTAGACCTTTCAAAGCCACCCACACCTTTGTGGATGCCAACGAGTTGACTGTTGGCTGGAGCCATTAGGTAGGTTCAGGCTGGGAGCTGGTCTCCAAAACCAGGGTCCTAATCCAGGATCCTTAGTGGTTGGGACTCGCGGCTCTGTCCTCCAACTTTCAGGGACAGAGAGGGCTGAAGGTAGAGTTGACTACCAGAGGCCAATGATGTCATGCGCACCACGAAGTGTACCTGAAGGAAACGATGTAGTGACCTTGAGAGGGTGGAGGTTGCCGGAGGGTGATGTGACCGGCAGGATGCTCTGGTTCTCTTCCCCATACCTCACCCCAGACGTCTCTTCATCTCTGCTCTTCACAACAGGGTTTATCGTGGCCCACTGAACGGAAAGTCTCTTTGACTCTTGAGTTCTGAGAGCTGCTTGCGAACTGATGATGCCCACAGAGGGTCTGGGGTACCACAGGTGTTAGAAGCATGGGCAAACAGGCTGGGGTGCAGGAGGGGAGGCAGGCTGGTTGGGGATCTCCGGCTTGGTTGTGTCCTCGGTAGACCTGGAGGACGTTTGGCTGGCGGCATGCCTGGCATGTGGGCACCTCCTTCCCCTGCGTCTGCTGTTTGAAGTGTACTGTGAGAACTGTCTTGTGCTCATGTGCCATCCTCTCTAGAAGCTGCTCGTTCACGGCTCACAGCCTCTCTCGCAACTGCAGGAGACTCAGGAGCTGTAACGCTTTGGGATCTGGTGGGGGCAAGACGCAGGAACTTCACCCAGAAGCAGAGGTCCAGAGGCCTAAGGCCCACCTGCTGGACTGCCGACTGTCTGAGTCTGTCTCTCTCAGACTGAACTGTCCAAGCTCTGGATACCTTCTGACGGCTGCCTTGGACAGCCAGGCCTCCTTGAGTCCTCAGGCTTGTCACTCAGGAAGTGTCCTGCTGCACAGGGTCTAGTTAGCTGTCCACAGTGCTGTCACCTGGCAGCTGCTTTGATTTTCACTACAGTTGCCTCGGTGTCTTTTATTGAGTTGTTTTATCTCCTTTTCACCTTTCCCTGACCTCTGCTTTTAAGGGCTTGTCGTTTGGAGGGCCTTTCTTCCAGACAGGAAGTTACCTGAACTGTAGCAATTGCAGGAAGGTGTTAACTCTTGGGACTGGCTGGACACCCTATGGTTACTTGGCAACTGAAAGATGATGAAGTCTGGGGGAGGGGGACGAGCAGGCACCATCCCACCTGCTCAGGAGGGTTCATCTGGAGGGACTACAGGTGGCTGAACGGTGATCTCCATGTTCATCTTCCTTCCCTCTGCCTCTGTCCCCACACTCCCCTGATACTTGTGGCTTTATGTCGTCTGTAAATGGCATGGCTTCTTCACACTAATAGGGCTGCTTCTTAGTTTGGGGTCCTTCTGTCTCCAACTTGCCTGCTCAGGCCCTCTGGGCGCTCCCTTGAGTCTCAGGCAGAGTAGTGATGTCTTACGTGTTTTATTCACTAGTTCAGTGAGACTTGATGACAAAACCCTGTCTTTGCTGCAGGTATGCTGCGGAAGGGTGAGAGCTCGGGGAGGGGTCTGTCGCAGATTGGGCTGGGGAGGGGGCCTGGCATTCTGTTCTGCAGGAGCACCTGCCCCCTAACTGAGCCTTATGGCTTGTGATGTGATCTCGTACAAGGAAACAGTCCATGCAGAGTCCACTTCCCTCCTGGGCAGTGTCAGGAGCGAGCAAAACATGGCGCCTAGCTGTCACCCAGATGCTCTCTAATGGCAAGAGATGGAATCACAAAACAGTCTTCGCATTAAGCTTGCAGCCATGCACTTTCATACGGGTTCTTGGAGACAGTTGACTCCTTGAAGCCATTTGTAGATGGTGGGAAAAGAAGACAAAATGCCTTTGAACTAGTTGATAAGGATGCAGGGCAGAGGAGGGGCAGCCTCCACGCATCCTGTGGACATCCCTACCCTCTGCGGTCCACAGCAGGGCAGAGGAAGGGCAGCCTCCACGCGCCCTGTCGATGTCCCTACGCTGTGCACTTGATTTTTCCACAATGCCTGAAGCAGTGGGACTGGCTGAAAAGTCTCCGTTCCGCAGATGAGGAGCAACTGTAGCTTTGGATTGTTAGTGCCTTAAGATGTCTGCTGAGAAAGGAGATCTCTGTTCAGATAAGCATAGGAAACATTCTGAGAAATTCATAGCTCTTGTCTGTCTAAGACTTGTAGAAAACAAACTTTTAAAAGTTTTCATTAGCATATATTAACTATACATTACAATGAATTTTATTGTATTTTCATCCATGTATCTAATGCAGCATAATCATATTTAATCTCGCATTTTCTCTTTCTCCTCTTGCTCCTGTCTCCTTTCCACCAATCACCTTCCTCTTCCCCAAAAGTTCCTCTTCTGCTTTAATGCCTTGATTTTTTGGTGACCTACTGAGCTAACAAGAGTTACTTACAGGAGCACGGGGCGACTTACCATGACTACACCACTGAAGAAAATGTCTCTCTTGGGGCCGGAGAGATGGCTCATCAGTTAAGGCACTTGCCTGCAGAGCCTGATGACCTGTTCAAATCCCCAGTACCCACATAAAGGCAGATGCACCTGCATCTGGAGTTTGTTTTCAGCGGCTGGAAGCCCTGGGTGCCCATTCTCTCTCTTCTTGCAAATAAATAAATAAATATTTTTTTTTTTTACAAAAAGAAAATGTATCTCTCCTTCAGGAACCATTAACTGCCTGTCAGTCCCCAGGGGAGAGCAGGGCCTTGTACGCCCCTCCTCCCTACATGATGGAATGTTGAGGTGCCCAATCTTGTGAGGTCGTCACAGCTGCTAAGCATTTAAGAACACAATGGCTATAGACATCCACACTTTTGTAAAGTGCCTGATGGTAAATATTTGGGGTTTTGTGGGCCATCGAATCTGCTACAATTACTCCACACTGCCATTGAAGTGGGAAACCATCCATAGAAAACCAAGAAGGAAGGAGCTACGGCTGTGTTCCAATAAAACTTCATTTACAACAAAGAATCCGGGGACCAGTTTTAACTCATAAGCTATGGTTCGCCACCCCCTGTTCTAGAACAAGCATTCTGCAGGCTGTTTCTCGGGAAATGCTGCTTTAAATGGTAGAGTCTTAGGTAGTGACTGCACCCCATCTACATGGTAGAGTTCTAGGCAGCGGCTGCAGCCCATCTCCAGATCAGATCAGTTGGCCCAAGTAGCCTATCTTACTGAAGGCGGCTGAGGTAGAGGCCTTGTGCAGAGAACATGGCTGCTAAGAGTGCCACAGCTAGGGGTCATGGCTGTGACCCACGGAAAGCCACACACACAAAGT
Organism: Zapus hudsonius; assembly: GCA_004024765.1. NCBI lineage: Eukaryota > Metazoa > Chordata > Mammalia > Rodentia > Dipodidae > Zapus > Zapus hudsonius. The sequence continues at coordinate 20,088 of PVHP010007059.1, read as the reverse complement.
AGCACATGCATCTGAAGTCAGCAGTGACTACAGTCTCTGGGACACTCAGTCTCTCTGTAGCCCGATGTTGGTGGCACATTCCTTTAGTCCCAGCACTCAGAAGGCAGAGGTAGGAGGGTCACCGTGAGTTTGAGGCCACCCTGTGACTACAGAGTGAATTCCAGGTCAGCCTGGGCTAGAGTGAAAAACCAAATAAATAAAGGAATACCTAAAAAGCCGCAGCCCATGCTGGGCCCTGAAGTGGCCAGCAGCATTGAGGGCCAGGCCAGCTTTGCCCTGTGCCTGGAGGCCAGAGCTTCAGGGCTTCCTCTTACTGAGGCACCAACTCCAGGAGTGAGCACACTGGGTGCTCTCCACGGAGGAAGGACTTCAGCTTAGCTTGGGATCACCTGCTGCCTCCTTTGCAGTCATGAATCTCTTCTTTTGTCCCTTCTCAGCCTCTGTACTTTCGTTTCAATGAGCCTAAGACCTGCAGAGCAGACATGTGATTCCAACATGGTCAGGTTCAAAGGTCACAGGTCTTCTGTCACCCTGAAGCGAAGTTGCCTCTCATGAAGGTCTCTCCAGACTACTGTTCATCCTCGAAGCATCCCCCGGCCTGGAGCAACAAGAAAAAAAAAAAAGCCAATGCCGACATTTTCGCAAAAAGCCGTTTATAATTAAATACCTGCCCTTGATTCTAGTATAGTCTTCATTTCTGATGTGTGTGATTGTCCTTCCTTACGCTTTAGAGTTATTACCTCCTTCCCCAATGCCCTTTGTAAAGGCAGCTGTCTCTGTAATACATAAATGTGGTCATGAACTTATAAAGAGAAAAGGGTTCTTTTGGTTCACAGAAGTGGAGCTTCAGCTCATGGCTGTTTGGCCTCATTGCTTTGGGGCTTGTGTCAAGGGAGCACCTCGCAAGCAGGGACCCCTTCATGGCTGGGGTGCAGAAGAGAGAAAGAAAAGAGATCAGGATCCGCAAGGACCAGAAACTCTCCCCTAGGCCCGACCTCTGGAAGTTTCTGCCACTTCCCAATAGGAAAAAGCTGGGGACTATGCCTTGGCCATGCAGACCTTGACATTGCAGATCCAAACTCCAACACCAGACCCCTCTCCATTTGAAGGAAAAAATAATTTTACTGGACTGTGAAATTTGGTTTGAAAACCACAGTCTTGTCCAAGGTAAGGCTCGTGAGAACTCACCACACCTCCCGAGCGAGTCTCGAAGCAATCTGGCATTCTAACAAGGCCCTTGAGGCACAGCATTGGGCCCTGGGGGACTTTTATTATAGCTTAACTTTCCTACAGTTTAATTTATTTCAAAAGTAGCGATGTTTTCATTTAGTCCTGGATATGGGGTATTACTTAAGAAACATGGGTTTTGAATTTGAGAGACTCAGTTAACAAGCACCAGCCTTGTCAGAATTCTTCTTTACTTTTTTTGTCGTGGTGGTAAAGTACTTAGAACATATAATTTACTGCCTTAGCCATTGGAAGTGTTCAGTTCAGAGTGTCCCTCATCACTCTCCATCTCTGGGACTGTTTTCGTCTTGAAACTCCATCCCCATTAAATGTACTTTCCCGGCTCCCAGCAGCCTCTACTCCCCCCTGTGGAAGTACTCATATCCAGCACAGAAGCGAGGGAGGTCTTATAGTACGTGTCTTTTTGTGACTGGAAAGTGCTTCATGGTTAGTAGCACGAGTCAGAATTCTTTTTTTTCCAGGCAGAATTCCATTCCATTGTGCAGATGCACTGTATATCCGTTTGTGTGTTGGTAAATGCTTGAGTTGCTTTCCATGTTTTGGCTCTTGTGAATAAAGCAGTGGTCTTGTCCGCGTTTCAAATCTATGCCAGGGCAGTGGCTTGCCCTTGTGCTGCCCTAGTTTCTTCATTGGCTGACTCAGAATGCATCCCTTTCCTGGGAGTGTTGTAAGGATTGTGCATGCCAGGCATCTGCTCTGTCAGTGTGCGTCCTCACCCACCTGTGCCATGGGCAGGAGAGGAGGGGAGGGAAGAAGGGGGGTGGAGCAATTGAGGCAGGGAAGCTCTTCCCTTTGGGACTGGCTCCTGTAACAGAGATGTCTAGTGGCCCTCCAATCATGGTCAGGCATGTGCACATGGGTTGCCTCCCTTGGGGCTGGAATGTGGCCCTGTCTCCAGGTGAGAAGCGTCTGAGGCAGGATACAAATCTGGAAGGAAAGGCTGATGCTTCTCAAGTGTGATGTCTGGTTTATCTTGGTCAGGGTTCGAGGACAGACAAGGGGATTGGTTCTTGAGATAACAGAAGTTGAGAGGCCCCCTGCCTCCTGCCTGTAAGGTGGTGAACCAGTGCAAGAGGGAAGCGCCCAGAAGCAGAGAAGCCAGTGGGTCATTCTTGAGCCAAAACCCAAGGACCTGAGAACCCAGGACGCCACTGTTACAAGTCCTTGAGAACTTGGCCAGGGCACCTGGAGTTCTGATGTTGGGCAGGAAGGACACTTGGTTTGTGCTCAGCTCCAAAATTTCTGTCTCTAAATCTGCTTCCGCTCAGTTGACAGCTGACAATGTGTTCCATTCACTGAGCAAACCTTGAAACACTCTATGAGAAGTTACTTATAGGATTGTGTTAAGGTGTAAGACAAAAACAAAACACAAAGCTATGAGCCCATTTAAGAAATCATCAAAATAGACAATAATGCAAAATGAGCCCTTCCACACAGCATCCGGATGTTGTATCTCAACCCTGATCTGTCTATGGAATCCCCTAATGCCAGGCCAGAGAACTTAGGGAGAGGAAGAGACGGAGATGGAAAAGGCTGTGTCTCCGTCAAGAGTTGCAAAAGGAGACAGTGACTAATAAGGAAACTTCACTGTGGGAAGGAACCACACGCTTCAAGAGGGTCAACTTTCTTACCCTTCAGACCAGAAAGTTAAGGCACAAAACCCACGATACTAACACAGACAGCCCACGAAGGAGGATATACAACTGATCAGGGATGGGGAGGGGGGGAATTGGGGAAGTCGGGATAACAACGCATGGTTTGCCCACTAAATAATGTAACTCATTATGGACAATAAATATTAAATTTAAAAAAAACCCACGATAAGTTCAAAATGACCTTCTCCGCCATGCTTCAAAGGAGGATTAACTGAATTCAGGAAGGAGAGCCAAGGAGTTGGGAGACAGACATACTTCTTTCTCTGTAACACTTTTCTATGTAAGTGGATTATGCTACATGTCTAGGCTATGCTTTCAAAAAAATGAACAAACTGAAACCACCAAAACAAAGAACCCGAGGGCCCAGGAAGTGCTTTCAGAAGGGTGGGCCTTCCAGCTCCAGCCTCCTGATTACATTTCACCTTTTCTAACCCAGACAAAGGTCTGCAGTCATTCTTCTTTGGTCTCACTGAAATGTAAGCCATGTTGCCTTCAAAGGATGCAGACACAGAGCTGCAAAGGGCCACTCTTGCCAAACCCTCTGTGACAGCCCAGAGAAGGGAAGCTATTTTCCCAAGATTTCCTTAGTGAATTAGTGGCAAAACTGGGGAAGGGTGTCGATCCTGCCCAAGGGCTATGCTTCTGCCTAATTGAGCACCTTTCTGTTCAGCACTGACATGATTAATTTCAGGTGACCATCTGTCGGGATTAGGGATTCCCAGTAATTGAGATTTTAAACACTATCTGAGCTGGCAGCAGCCCTTCCCAAGCTCTTGGGATTTCTGCTTTGTGGCCTTCTTTCCCAGAATGCTCTGGCTTCCCCTTTCTTTAGTCAATCCACATTTATTTTTTTCAAGCACTTCTTGAATGTCTACCATGCATCAAGCCCTGGATTTGCATCGGTTAACAGACATGCTCTTCCTGCCCTTGTGAGCTATGGCTGCTTAGAGAGAGGCCCCTCCATCTTTCTTCACTGCCGCTGGAAAGCGTCCTTTCTGGGAAGCTGACTGATCTCAGTCCCTGTTCTTTGGGATAGTGTATTAGTCAGGGTTCTCTAGAGGAATAGAACCACAGGGAGGGGATTTATTGGGTTGGCTTACAGAATACAGGCTGGGCAGTCTAACAGTGGCCGTCTGCATGCTGGAGAGGCTGAGATGTTTCAGCAGTCCCAGTTTGTCATGGGAGGCCTGGAGGATTCCTGGAGAGCTGCTGGTCTTCAGTCTATTGGAAGGCCGAAAGAGCTGGGTTCTGATGTCTATGAAGGATGGCAGCAAGAGGGCGGATGCATCACCAGCAAAGGGTGAGTGCGGCAGGCAAGAGCCTGCTTTTCACTGGAATCTCTGTGTCTAGGCTGCTGCCAGAGGGAGCTTCTTCCCCCTGGTCAATCCGTCTTGGAAATGCCCTCACAGAGCTGCTCAGAAGCGTGTCTCTTACTTGATTCCTGACCCAGTGGGAACGAACTGTCACATACATGATGTCACATACATGAACGACCATAGGAACGAACTGTCACATACATGATATGATGACACCTGAGTTGAGAACATTCTTGGGGTTGAGAAACAATGGCCACTGTCTATAACACACCCATATCCGTTTGTGCAGACTTGAAGGGGGATGGACCCTTTGATCAGAAGAAGGAAAGCAATGCCATTGGACAGAGTAAGATTATCTTTGAGATTTAGGAGTCTTCTTAAAAATGCTACATAAGGGCTAGAGAGATGGCTCAGTGGCTAAGGTACTTGCCTGCAAAGCCTAATGACCTGAGTTCCATTCCCAGTACCCACATAAAGCCAGATGCACCAAGTGGCCCACTCCAGTGTCTGGAGTTTGCAATGGCCCTGACTTATCCACTCATTCCCTCTCTCTTCTCTGTCTCTGTCTCTCTCTCTCCTTCCCTCTCTTTGCTTGCAAATAAATAAAAGCCTGCTACATACCATATGTACACTTTTCTGCATGTCTAATCACACTTCAATAAAAAGTTAAGAAAACACCACTTAATTGTATAGAGCTAGTAGAGTCTGAGCTCAGAGAAATCCAGACAAAGATGGATCAGGCACTTCCACCAGGAGTTCCTGGTGTCTCTGGCAGGAAATAATCAGATCATTTTATCAGCCTTAAGGAATCTGCAAGGGTTGGAGAGATTGCTCAGTGGTTAACGCGCTTGCCTCCAGTGCCTCAGGACCTGAGTTCATTTCCCCAGTACCCATGTAAGCAAGATGCACAAAGTGGTGCATGCATCTGGAGTTTGTTTGCAGTGGCTAGAGGCCCTGGTGTGCCCATCCTCCCTCCCCCCCTCTCTCTCATTGCAAATAAATAAAATATTTAAAAAGAATCTGCAAGAAGTTGCTCTATGGACCATGGCATTCTAAGAGACACCTCTCCAAGGGCTCTTGTTCTTCCATCTGTTAGGTGGCTGAGAAGGCAAATTAGTCATACTTTGCTTGGGAATCTTGGAATGAGTAAAAAACACCCCCCCCCCACTGCATGCTTCAGTAGAGCCTGGAGAAAAAGAGATTCCATACAGCTTGGGACCAGATGTGGTGTCTTCAGAGGAGACTAGGCCGTATCAAAGCAATTAGCTTTCAACCCTTCTTGTTTGACTATTGATTTTAATATTCATGCTGTGTGGCATTTTTGCTGTGTGTGTGGGGGGGAGGCATGCATGTGGAGGTCAGAGGATGGCTTTGGGTGTTGGTCCTCAGCTTCTATCTTGTTGGAGGCAGGGCCTGTGCTGGGTTTCTTAGCCCTGCCTCCCTTCTCTACATAGGCACACTGAGATACCAGATACTCAAGCTACAACATCTGGCTTTACATGGGTTCTGGGGGGCTGAACTCAGGTACCATGTTTGCATGGCAAGTGCTTTATCCACTGAGCCATCCCCCCAGCCCAGGTGTGTGCTTTCAGATACTAAAAACAGTACCTACATTCCCACAACAGTTTATTGATACAGTGTGAACATATAAGCAAAACAGTTAATCTCAAGAACTCAAGCAGGGCCTGGTGGGTCAAGCCTGTAACCCCAGCTACTCTGGAGGCTGACACAGAACCATCACAAGTTCAAGGCCTCCTTGAGCTAAAGTGAGTTCAAGACTAGACTTGGGAACCCTGTCTCAAAATGAACGTAAAAAGAGGGCTGTGCTCCAGCTCAGTTGTAGTGTTTGTCCAGCATGGGCAAGGCTCTTGATTCAATCCCTAGCACCACAAAACAAACAATGTATGTCAGAACAGACCATAACTACAGTAAAATGTAAGCCAGAAGCAGAGGCACATGCCTGTCATTTTAGTACTTAGGAAGCTGAGGCAAGAGGAACATGAATTTGAGGCTAGCCTGGGCTACCTAGTGAGGCTCTGTAAGAATAAGAAGGAGGAGGAGGAGGAAGAGCAAGATATTTTTACTGTCTCATAATTTTGTCACCTAGAGGAACATCAATCACTGTTACCAGTTTTGTATTTAATGCTCCAGAATTTTTCAAAGTATGTACTAACATGCATCATAATTGTTCTACTTATATTTGCTTCTTTAAAAAAATTAAAAATTAACAAGTTGCCTTGGAAATCTTGGCATGTGAAAATTTATTGATCTCCCTTGGTCTATTTCTACTGAGTTTTATAAATTATGTGCCAGAATTTTTACTCATTCTAAGCATGTAACTCATCCACTTTCCCCTCTTTTTAATTTTTAAAAAACATTTTACTTATTTGCAAGGAGAGAGAGAGAGAGAAAGAGAGAGAGAGAGAGAGAGAATGCCCATGCAATCGAACTCCAAACATATACACCACTTTGTGCATCTGGCTTTATGTGGGTACTGAGAACTAGGGTCATGGTTTTGCAGGCAAGTGCCTTAACCACTGAGCCATTTCTCCAGCCCCAGCCTCTAATTTTTTAAAAAAATATAATTTATTTGAGAGAAAGTCAGAGAGACAGAAACAGAGAAGACCGACAGAGTGTGTATAGGTACACCAGGGCTTCCTGTCTCTGCAAACAAACTCCAGATACATGTACCACTTTGTGCATCTGACTTTATGTGGGTGCTAGGGAATCAAATCCTGGTTGTCAGGCTTTGCAAGCAAGCGCCTTTAAGCACTGAGCTATTTCTCCAGCCCTCCCCCACTTTTGAAACAGTATTTTATCATATGACCTAAGCTGTCCTCAATTCATGGCGACCCTCCTGCCTCAGCCTCCAAGTGCTCAGTACAGGGGTTGGTTACAGTGTGAGCCATCATACTGGTAACTCATTGGCTTTTTGGAATTTTCAGGTTCATGTAGCTAACATCATCATTTAATAGCTATCTCTATCGCCTCCTAAAGATCCCATCTGTCTCTTTGCAGTCAGCTGTTCTCACTCTCATCCAGGCAATGATGTAGGTTGATCTTGTAAGGGCATTGCAAAGATGTAGAATGATCAGATCTCTCTTCTCTTATGGTTAGCTTTTTTCAATGGGTGTGGTGTTTTCTGAGGTTCATCCTAAGTTCACCCATGTTGTAACACATATTGAGTTTTCATTGCTGAATAATATGCCAACTTTGGTTATACCACATTTTATTTATCTGTGTTTTAGTTGGTTGACATGAGGATTGTTTCCAGTTTGGGGCTGTTGTTAATGATCTTGCTCTGAGAATCTGTATAAGAATCTCTGTGTGGACGTGTGATCAGTGTTCTTGAGTATGCTTTTCTCTTATGGCTATACTACCATGTCGTTAGCTAAACCCACCAGTTCAGCTAAACCATTTATTCAGTTTTGAATTGCTCTGACAATATAAGTAGTGCTGTATTGGAAGTCCTTGTATATATTGGCAAAATGTTTTGAGGTAGGGTCTCACTCCAGCCCAGGCTGACCTGGTAGCCCCAGGTTGACCGCCTACAGTCAGCTTCCCAAGGGGTGGGATTAAAGGCATGATCCCACACCATGGTCCATGAATGCTTTTGAAGGGGAGATTATCAACAGACACAAACCTTTCAAATTTCAATAGCTAGTGTCAAATAGTCTTTAAGACAAGCTGCTCCTACCTCCTCTGGTGCCCAGGAGTGAGTGTCCACACGTGCTGAAAACTGAGAAGTTTAATTTTCTGTGATCTCTCTGTCTCTCATTTGTAGATAGGTCGTTAGCTTTCATTTTCTGTCGGGCTGTCACTTGCGATGGCTTTGAAAGGACCGTGTTTCTGGAAGTCAGCTCTTCTGCTAGAAAATGAACGGCGCTTTTTAATCTTTACCCTCAGCTTGTCTCCACTCCAGCTCTGGTCATGGTGCTTCTGCTGCACAGATGTTTGCATTCAGAGTTGTCCTATCTGTTAGGAAAAGAACTCTGTGTGCATTTTGCAATATCGCTTAGTTATTCATAAGATCCCCAGAAGGAGGTGAGGAGTGTAAAGCAGTGGGGGGGGGGAGCTGAGAAATGCTGTGTCCCAGCTGACAAACATCTGGATGGCTTAGATACCTTTGCCAACATTTGCCTGGTAATTGTTTTGATGTCACATAAGCATGGCCTCTGTGTGTCAGTGTGAAATCTGAGAACTGAATCTGCACTGCGTGGCCTCCCGCCAGAAAACATGACAGTGAACATGGCCTGAATGCATATGGTCGGCCATTCGTTACAGTGAAATCTTGCCGTAATTCCTTGAGGCAGGCACAGTCATTCCCCCACAAAACAAGACACAGGGAACGTGCACCAAGCTCCCAGCAAATGCTGAGATGGACTTTAGATGCAGGCTTGCCTGACAGACAGCAGACCTGTCTTCCCGCCCAAAAGCATTGTCTGAGTTGGCTCCTCTTTCTGCCAGGGAGACATTTCTGTAGGACCTTAGAAGGACCAAGAGCCCAAGGAAGGTGGTGTAGCCAGCGAGAAGCCCTCTGCCTTGAGCATGGCTGGCAGGGTCTGTGGGCTCCGGTCTTAACCTCCCAAACTTTCTCTTGTAGTGAGGAGAGAAGGCCTGGGGTACAGCAGAGTCTGCCATGAGTGCAGAAGGGAGGAGCCCGAGATCTGTCTGGGCTTCTGCTCACCATGTGGCAGAGGTGGCTGGCTGCTGGCAAGTGGGTTTTGGCCCCGTGGAAGGAGTAGTTCAAGGCCCAGCTGCAAAGTCCAAGTGGTTTCCAGGTTGGCATTGCTGTGCGGGCAGAGATGGCTGAGGGACACCACAGGGTAGAATCAGATGACTAGGAGTGGGCATGTGGCCGGCCTGCAGAGACCTTATCAGAACCTGGGAGAAGAGACACATGCTCTCAGCCATAAGCTGTACACCTGTGCGGAAGGGCACAGCGACAGGTCAGTGTGGGGACAGCTTCCCAGGATGCGCACTCAGATGGGATCCATTTGGGAATGACTGAGCAAAGGTAGAGGTGATGCGAGAGGTTTGGATAAAGAGCTGAGGCAGCGTGGAGGGAGCTCAGAGATCTGTGTTCTGTTGTAACAGCATCGTCTGCTGGGCACTTACTCTGTGTGTTATGTGGAAGAGATGTGGAGATGTGGCTAGGTGCACACCTCTAACCCCAGCCCTTGGGAGGCTGAGGCAGGAGGATTGGGAGTTTAAGGCCAGTTTTGGGCTACATAGGGATACGATGTCTCAAAAAGCAAAAATAAATCAACAAGTATTCTTTTGACATGGAGATCATTTTCGTGATAGGCAATTATCTGTTGCTATAGAAAAACTCCTGAGGTAATTATAAACAGAAACATTTTTTGGGCTGGAAAGATGGCTCAGCAGTTAAGACACTTGCCTGAAAAGCTTAATGACCCAGGTTCAATTCCCCAGTACCCACGTGAAACCAGATACACAGAGTGGTGTATATGTCTGGATTTCAATTGCAGTGGCTGGAGGCCCTGACATGCTCATTCTCTCTCTCTCTCTCTCTCTCTCTCTCTCTCTCTCTCTCTCTCTCAAATAAATAAATAAAACATATTTAAAAGGTTTATTTTGGCTCCAGGCCATGATCATTTGGTCTGTGGTGAAGCAGGATAATATTGTGGAGCCCAACTGCTAACCTCAGGGGCAGGAAACAAGAGGCAGAGAGGATGGTTCTAGAATCAATCCCACAGTCCCCTCCCAGGACACACCCCTAGTGACTTATATACCTCCACTCAGCACCCTCTTAAAGACTCCACTCCTCTCAGAGCCCATGCTGGGCACCAAGCCCTCTCAGCTCATGGGTGACGTGAACCTTCTCAGGACTGAAGGCTCCCGGGTCCTAGCGTTGGTTGACGACTCGCTGCTCTCTGCTCTTGGATGAAAACCGTCTAAGCCAAGATCAGGACCCTTCCCATTACAGGAGGACGCATAATGATCAGATTGCTGGATGGGAACTCGGAGCTCTCGTGCTTGCAGCCCCTGCTTCTTGCTCTCGGGATCCGAATCTCTTCCCTGGAAAACGGGCCTGATAGGCCCTAACACAATGTTATCAGAATAGGTTGCTGGCTTGTTCTGGTTTGCCCAGTTCCAGCACTGCAAGTGTCCCATTCCTGAAACCCTCAGTCCCTGCGGAAGCAGGATGGGGTCCCCTGTGGGAAGATTACTGAAGACTCAATGGGTTCATTCTTCCAGCTCTTTATCCAACCTATCGCGCCAGGTGCCATTTAGGGTCTAGAGATACAGTAATGAATAAGGGAAGGGAATCCTTGCCCTCTTTTAAAAGTATATTTATTTGCAGAGAGAGAGAGAGAGAGAGAGAGAATGAATGGGCATGCCAGGGCCTCTAGCTGCTGCAAACAAACTCCAGGTGCATGTGCTGCTTTATGCCTCTGGCTTTATGTGGGTACTAGGGAATCGAACCCAGGTCATTAGGCTTTGCAAGCAAGCACCTTAACTGCTGAGCCATCTCTTCAACCCCAGTCCCTATCCTTTGAAGTTAACTTTTAGCAGGGAAGGTACAAGGTCGAGAAATGGAGAAACAGAGCATGCTATCCTGCCCAGAAAAGACAGATACTGTGAAGAAAACTGAAGAAAATAGGGAATAGAGGTGCCGGGTCAGGGGCCAGAAAGTATGGTTTTCTGAGGGAAGGAGAACAAGGCTTTCCCTAGGCAGAGCTAGGATGAGGGCTCCCTGAGCCAAGCTCTGAATGACAGGAGGAGCTGGCCAGGCAGATGTCCGAGGAAGCACTCTGGGGTGGACAGCGCAGCATGGGCCAAGGCTCTGGGCTACGGGCAGGCTTAAGCAAGGTGAAGGAAGGGGCTGGTGTGGTAGAGCGCCATGAGCAAAGGTGGGAAGAGGCAGGCCTGTGGATGGGGTGGTGACAAATATGCTAGATTTTATTTGGGGTTGGTTTGGAGAAGGGGGTAGCTTACGGTTTAAAGGAGGGATTGTAACTATTGTGCTAAGAATAGATTACAACAGTGTTACTTCCATTTCCTCCCTGGATCATTCCTATTTCTATTTAGGACCATCAGAGAAGTTTTGTGGGGGAAGTCATATTTAAAACAGGGGCTCAGGCATCAGACTCATGAGTTCAAGTCCTGACTGCGTCACTCCTTACCTGTTTCATGCATTTCGGCTGTGTCTTCCTCATGCCCAGACCTATCAACAGCCCCTGGTTTATTAACAGTTCAGAGCTTAGCACAGAGGCTGCATTAGGTCTCTCTCTCTCTCTCTCTCTCTCTCTCTCTCTCTCTCTCTCTCTCTCTCTCTCTCTTTCTCTCTCTCTCTCTGTCTCTCTCTGTCTCTCTCTCTGTGTGTGTGTATAATTAAACACATCAACACAGGGTGTCATGCTTTTTTTTTTAAGGAAGGTCTCATTCTAATCCAAGTTGGCTTGGAACTCACTCTGTAACCTAAACTGGCCTCAAACGCACAGCAATCCTCCTACCTCAGCCTCCTGGGATTAAAGGTGTGTGCTTCCACACCTGGCTTGTATTTTCTTTTAAATTGTGGTAAAATTTATTTAGCATAAAATAGTTCTCTGGCTTTGTTTTGTGTGTGTGATGGAACCCAGAGAGCCTTGCACATGCTGGGCAAGCCTCTACCACTGAGCTAGGCCCTCAGCCCTCGCTGTTTAAGTGTGCGGCTTAATGACACTGGGCACATTCATGTCCTCGTTCCCTCGACGCCACTAGGCATTTCAAGGGTGCTTTTTACCTTCTTAGAACTCCCTGTTCTCTGTGACTCTGGCCACCAACATGATACTTTTTTTCTTTTTCTTTCTTTTCTCTTTTCTTCCTCTCTTGCCTTCTTTTGTTTTCCTTCCTTCCTTGCTGTGCATGTCTGTGTGTGTATGTGTGTTCATATGTGTGTGGGGCGGTGTGCATGGGGAGGCCCGAGGTTGACATCAGGGGTCTTCCTCAGTTCTCTAGCATGCCATTTTTATTTATTTATTTGGTTTTTGAGGCAGGGTCTGTCTCACTCTAGCTCAGGCTGACCTGAAATTCACTTTGTAGCCCCAGGCTGGCCTCAGACTCACAGCAATCCTCTTGAGTGCTGGGTTAAAGGTGTTTCAGAGAGGATCTCCTGTATTAAATCCAAAGCTCCCTGGCTTAGCTAGACCAGCTGGTCTTGAGCCTTACCGATCCTCCTGTCTGCTTTCCCAGCAGTCGAATTACAGGCGTGGGCCAACATGCCTGGCTTTCCATGAGTGAAGGGATCCAAATTTAGGTCCTCATGTTCGAGGGCAAACACTGCCCACTGAGCCATCTCCCCAGCCCACCATTCTCCTCCAGAAAGGAGTGTGAGGCCTGAGGCTTCCACTCCGGTGGCTTTTCTGCCAGGCCCTCTTTCTTCGCCTGCTTTGGTGTGGGTCACACAGAGGCCCTGTTGGCTGGATTTGTTTTTGTTGCACAAAGAATTCTGACCTGTGATCCAAATGGTTTCCAAGATGGGTTCCTGCCTTTATTCATTCACTGTGGTGGTCTTCAAATGAAGTCATAGAACCACATGAGGGCTGGCGTGAGAGCCCAGGCCGTCAGACTGCAACTTGGGACATCTGGAGTCTGGTGGGAGGTGAAGGAAGGGAGAAAATTTCCTCTTAGCAGGTAGGATAGCGGGTTTCATCTGGATATGGTCTTTTGAATATTTTTATTCCGTTATTTACTTGCAAGGAGAGAGAATATGTGGGCATAGCAGCGCTTCTTGCCTCTGCAAATGAAATCCAGATGCAGGCACTACTTTGCGCATTTGGCTGTACGTGGGCTGGGGAATCCAGCCGAGGCTGGCAGGTTTAGCAAGCAGCACCTTCAACTGCTGAGCCAGCACCCCAGACCCAGATGCGGAGGTGGTCTTTGGTCTTCATCAGCAGGAAGAGGTTCAGGTCGCCACTAGACTCAAATATCATCCTGGCTCTGAAAGACATTTGTAAAAAGCTCTGTAAATGCTTTTCTCCCACTAACTAGCTTCATCACTTAATGACTAAATTTCCAAATATTTAAAAAATATTTAATTTATTTATTTGCAAGCAGAGATAGAAGAGAGACAGAAAGAATGGGTGTGCCAGGGCCTCCAGCTGCTGCAAACAGACTCCATCCAGATGCTGGTTCCACTGTGCATCTGGCTTTCCGTGGGTACTGAGAAATCAAACTCAGGTCATGAGGCTTTGCAGGCAAGCTCCTTACATGCTGAGCCATCTCTCCAGCCCAAATTCACAAATATTTTTGGAACCACTTGTGCTAGGCTCTGAGAGAGGCATAGGCAGATAAAAAGTGCAAAACCACATTCCTTACCCTCATGGAGGCAAAGATCAGGCAGTCAAATTGTACTGGGTAAGAGCTATGTTCTGGTGCAGCAGGAACACAAAACAACTTATATGTCGTGCCTTAGGCATTGGGAAAGAGTTCCTGGAGGCAGTGACATCGAGGGTGAGGTGTAAGTTCTCAAGAAACGTTAAGTGAGTAATATAATTAAAGCCATTATTCCACTGTTGAGGGGTCATTTGTAGCCAGGAAACTGGTTGAGAGAGTTTGAAAGCTCCTTGGGGTACCCAGCATGCAGGTGACAGTTGTCACTGGAATACAAAGTCAGGGCTCAGTGTAGCTCTCCTGAGCTGGGGAGAGTGGGTGGGTATTTTGGTCATAGAGACATAGCTAGTTGGGTCATAGGCCTTGGTCCCTTAGGTTTAACGGGGACATTGTTTTTGTGTCTGGGTTCCTTGGGGACCCTTCTGTGAGTCAGAAACTCCTGCGCAGGAGGCTTACTGAAGGCTGCTTTCATGAGGAAGGTCTGAACAAGCAGGAAGGAAGCAGGCCTGGGCAGAGGAGAGGCTGAACTCTAGCGCAGGTCAGAAGCCTCAGCTGACCTAATGAGGGACACTGAGGCTGGCATGGCCTTCAGAGTTGTCCCAAGCTTGGAGGTTGCTTATCTTTGTACCCTCCTGTCTGCCTGTCACCAGAGGTGGCTCTCTTCTGTGCTGTGTGGAGGGGCTCAGCTGAGAGATGTCGCATCACCAACACCGTAGAGGCTGGGGACATCATATCCCTGGCCAGGATACACAGGAGAGGCAAGGGAATGGCCTCCAGGCTCAGTGGAGACTCAGGCCCAGCATGGGCTTGAGGAGCTCCTGGCAACAGGGTCTCCAGGGGTGAGCAGAGTTGAGGCAGGGGTTTGGGAGGAGGTCTGTTAGTAGAGCAAGTGGAAATTAGGGAACCTCTGGTCCAGAAATGGTCTTGGCAGAGCAGGGCCATCTAGAGAAAGCTGGACCTGGGGCCATGCCAGGAGGGTGAATCTGAGGGCTTGTGTGGAGATAAAGGCTGGACACTCCAGAAAGGCTGGTGTCTTGGGAGAGCCCGGAGCCTTCAGGTGCCCCAGCTGTGGGAACAGGGAAGGCTGAGGCTGGCAGACGAAGGGGAGCTGACACCAATCTTTCTGTTCATCAAGGAAGTCTCCAGGGTCCCCAACCCACTGCCTCTGGGGCGAGCTAATTTGGCTGCTGCTCCCACCATGGCTGTTTCCATGGATACATTTCAAGCCTCCGTCTGGTCATCTTCAAAAGCATCAAAAGCAGCAAGCTCCATCCATGCATAATCTTTTGTTAGAGCCCCACAAACGGCTTTTGTTGTAACCCTTCCTCCCACCTCTCCCACCCATCCTCCAAACCAAAGAAAGTGGCTTCATGGTGACAGTCACTAGCAAAAGAAGCCTTCTCTTTCGGGAGGCTGGGAGGCCCGAGTCTGAGGGCCAGCCTTGTCTTTTGTCAAAGGTCGTAGACTTTTGAGGATTCAGCAGGACACAGTGCACCTGGCAATGTCTAGCACATATGCTAGAGGCTCCTTTCCATTCTCTTTGCCACCTGGGCCACCTAGGAGTCCCTGGGCTCCAACAACATCCCTCATGGTGGTGGCAGTATCTCCTTGCTCTCCTGATGTCAGTTATCCCACTAATGACAAACAAGTTCTGAGACTGGACCCTTGACACGGTCTCCTGACCATGGCTTTGCCGTGTCCCAACTTTGGAAGGTCAAAGGGTCAACCAGGGCCATTCTCTTTCCTCCCTTCTCAAGACCAGCCTTTGCTGGGAGCTCGCAGAGATCCACAGGGGTGGGGAAGCCCTTGTCTCTGGAGTCTGTCCCAGCTACCGACTATGTTCTGCTTTGGAGTTGATGGACCAGCTTTCATTTTCTCCTGGAACTGCTTTGTTTGGTGGAACATCTGTCTAGGCCTTTCCATCACCTGAACATCAACGCTGGGTCAATCACCAGTGGTTGTCAGAGAAGCCCACACTCCCTCTTCCTCACTCAGGGTCTGCCAGCCTGATGTGGAAGAGGTAGAGGTAGTGTGGAAAGAGGGCAAGAGGCGGGTGTGGCTGGCTTCGTGTTGGTTTGGAGAAAGATAACTGTCAGCCAACAAATGGTCTCTGTCTGCTTAGGAAACCTGTCCCTCGGGACCAGCATGGGCAGTCTGTCAAGAGCAGAAGTGGGGTCTCTGGCATGGCTTGACAGACGTGCCAATAGGCTCACGTGGCTCTTGCTCTGTGGACTCCACTGCGCATTCCCAAACCCCCCTAACCAGTGAGCTTAGGGCACATGTGTGATTTCGCTTGTGTTTGAAAGTGCTTTCATCCTTTTCCCTCTGGCTTTAAACTTCAGTGTGTGAGAGAGTAGCTTATGGCTTCATATGTTGGACTCCACATGGCATCCGTCCAGGGTGGACCCTCTGAGGACAGCTCCTGCTTGGTCTTTCTGTTTATCCCAGGATTAAGCAGGAGAGCCCATTGTAGGTACCAGTCAGTGTCTGTGGACTGAATGAAAGAATCTTTTGATGGCCTCCTCCTCTATACTGTAGTCAGTGAATTTAGGGTCTTTAAAGTCTATTCAAATAGAGAAGTTTTAGTTTCCTTAACAGAGTTCATTTATTTTAAAGGTAAAATAACAAACTTTTTCTTTTGACAACTCCGATCCTTACTAACCCCAATGGGGCACAGTTTACCTTCTTCCTGGCAATCAAAATTCCTCCCTGATCAGGGATGCCATGTGTACAACGACCACATTGTCAGCCTTGACTTTTGTCAGCTCACTCTGTGTGGCGTATGCACACAGGTACAGAGATGCACCCCTGGACACGTGCGGCAATGTGGGGGTCCTCCTCCATCACTCCTCTGCTTTGTCTTCCTATGAGGCTGACCAGTGAGCCCTGGTGATTCTCCGGTTTCCTCCCCTCCAGGATGAGGTTATGTGACACGCCCAGCTTTGTGTGTGGGTGCTGGGATTGAGCTCTCCAGCCTTCATGCCCACAGGGCAAGCGCTCTTCCACGCCCATCCATTTCTGCTTCTCTCAGCTCGCTTTCATGGACCATTTTCCCGGCCGATTACAGCCCGACACTGCATTTTGTAATTCACAAGCCCCTTTGAGGACTTTGCTTCACTTATATTTAGGATATTTAGAGTGATGCTGGTCTCTTGCTCCCTCTTTTGCAGCTTGATGAAGCCTGTGTCAAGGGCAGGGTCTCGAGTGTTTGCAGTTGCTTTTGGACAGGGCACGACCAGTCAAATCACAATGCACTCGCGCGGAGCACTTACATAGTTCTTGAAAAGCTTTCTGACCATCGTGCTTTGAGTTGAAGAAAAAGCTGTTAGGAAACATAGCTGCAAAAATGATCATCGTGGCAATATTTATAATAAAAATCAAGTGTAGAATTTCTGTCCAGCAGTGTGACTTTAGGGAACACTAGTGAAGTGTATATTTTGGAAAAATGAGAAGAAAGGATTTTGGATGTTTATACAAAGAAATGACCAATGCTGGAGAATACAGGTATGCTCTATCCTGATTTCAACATTATACAATATATCCATGTGTCAACATATCACATGATACCCATAAATATGGACAGTTTTATGTGTTGTTTTAAAAATGAAGAGAGGCCAGGCATGGTAGTACATGCCTTTAATCCCAGCACTCAGGAGGCAGAGGTGGGAGGATCGCTGTGAGTTTGAAGCCAGCCTGGGACTGCAGAGTGAGCTCCAGGTCAGCCTTGGCCGAGTGAGACCCTACCTCAAAAAAAAAAAAAATGAAGAGAAGCAGAACCTATATGATGCCCAGCCGAGGGAAATAGTTAAGTGTTGGATGGTTACAGCCACTGGAAAGAATGATGAAGCCATTGAGAACGAGGCCTGTGGGACCGGGCTTGTAGCTCAGTGGATGGAGGGCTTGCCTTACATCACAGAACCCCTGGGCTTGATCCTCAGCACTGGATAAACCTCTGTAATCCGAAGTGCAAGGTTAGCCTCATCTTCATAGTGGATTTGAGCCAGCCTGGGCTATAGGAGACCTGGAAAGGTGATATGGAACATGGAGCAGTATTACCACACAATGACATGCAATGAACAAAGAAACCCGGGATGTTGAAATCCATTCATTGACAGTGGGGGTGAAATTCATTCAATGTTCCTGGAACGTTAGTGTTATTCGCAAACATGAGCACCACACTGCACATGCGCCCCGACCCCTGCCAGTCTGCACATCCCTGATGGGTGCCACTGAGGGGCTGGTGGGGTGGGGACTGCTCTCAGCTCATAGAGGGAGTGTGTGTGTGTGTCAGGTGTGAGGGCTGATACAGATGATTAAGCTCACTGCAAACGCAGAATGAAGCAACTCTGATAACACAGCCCCCAGCGTCCTGCTCTGCTCAGAGATTAAGCCTTTGAGGCTTTAGCAGCTGAGAGGTGCTGGTGATGAAGATCGCTGCCTTCGAGGGAAGGAAGGGCAGATTGGATGAGGCCAGTGAGGAAAATGCACACATCCAGGCTGGGAAGAAGAGAGGGCAGTGTGTCTGTCTGCCCCTGTCTTGCCTGCGTGTGCCTTCCTACACACTGGGGTTTCAGTGCTCCTCCAGCCCATGTGTGAGTGTTTGGCTTTGCCTGGTGGTTGTCCTGTTTAACGTGTGACTGTCCTGCAGAGAAAAGTCCTTCCTTCACAAGTTTTGTCTGTGAGGTGAGAAAGGCATGAGCCTGGCGGCCCTCTTCCTTGCACCCATGCGGTCCATCAACCCATAGTTCAAACTTTCTCGTGCTAGACAGGGAGCTGGGGATAGAGGCATAGACTGCTTCGTGGAATTTAGTCTAAGACTCCAGCAGGGCTCAGTACAAAATGAAACACGGTCAAAAACTGAGTTTTAAGAATAGAGCTAATAGAGCACCAAGCAAGCACCCTTCTGAGTGCTGGGTGCTGAGTTGCTGCGCAGGCCATGTGTCCACGAAGCCACCGAGACCAGGGGAGAGTGCCAGGTGTCCTCCTCTTTTGCCACTTTGCTTGTCTTCTTGAAGGACTCTCTCATGCAACCTGGACCTGCCGTGTTGTTCAGTCAGACCCCCTGACAGTGACGAGCTCCAGCGATGTGCCTGACTGCACTCCGCACCCAGATTTTACATGGGTGCTGGGATCAAACTCAGGTGGTCTCAGGCCCTCGTACATGTGTGGTGAGGGCTTTTACCCACTCTGCCATCTCCGTGCTTTGCTAAGCTAAGGGGAGCTTGTGTAAGATTATTCCCCCGGCTATGTGTGGGATTTGAGCAGCCTTGGAAGCAGAGTGTGTCTCCCTTGCTTCGGTGGGTTTCTCCAAAGACAATAGACTAGGGAAAGGCAGTAAATACTGACGGCTTGACACCAACAGCCAAGGCCACAAGCTGTATAGAATGTTCGACTTCTCCGCTAGGATCTGAGCACGATAAACTGGGATGAGAGGCACCATCCAAAGTTTTGCTCACGGAACAAGTAGAATGATCAGTCTCTTGGAAGCCTGAAAGACAGGTTTATACAAGGCCTGTGCTGGGCATGGTGGAGGGCAGAGGCAACCTAACCGAAGAAACAATGCAACCTGGAGTCCCTGCACTAGACAGCTTCACATTTCCTTAAATGTCCTCTGCAGTAGTATATTTAAGAGAGAAAATCTTCCTGAGTTGGGTAATTTGACAAAGCAGTTTTAGGAAGCCTCCCTGTTCTAGTCCCTCGTGGGGAGTCAGAGCTCATGTGAACAGGCTCCATGACTGGGAAGAAGCCTTTTAAACATATAATAACAATGTAATTTAACTACGACACTTCCTTTTACCCATCTTTAAAATATTTATTTATGAGAGAGAGAGAGAGAGAGAGAGAGAGAGAGAGAGAATATGGGTATGTCCGAGCCTCTTGTTGCTACAAACTCACTCCAGATGTGTGTGCCATTTTTGTGCATCTGACTTTTCGTGGGAACTGGAGAACTGAACTTGAGCCATCAGGCTTTGCAAGCAAGCACCTTGTCATCTCCCAAGCTTTTTTCTTTTTCTTTTTTTCATTTCTTTTCAAGGTAGGGACTCCCTCTAGCCCAGGCTGACCCGGATCTCACTATGTAGTTCCAGGCTGGCCTCAAACTCACAGCGATCCTCCTACCTCTGTCTTCAGAGTGCTGGGATTAAAGGCGTGCAGCATTATGCCCAGCTAAAGAAATGTCTTATATATATGTGTGTGTTTAATGGTTAGGTCAGGGTGATTAACATTTCTGTCCCTCTAACATTTATCATCTATGGGCTTTTAGCATCATTTAGCAGCTTTTCAGCAAGACGAGCTACCACTGCCTGTCGACCACTCTCCAGCACAGTACCCATGTGCTTCGGGCTTATGTCATTTCCTGTCCCTGCACTTTCCCTCCCAGATTAGAAAGTACCGGCTAGTCATTCTCCCTTTCTTTAGTTTAAGATAGGAGCCACCATGCCCAGCTTGGATTTGAATTTTTTTTTAAAAAAAGATCATTTATTTGCAAGTGTGTGTGTGTGTGTGTGTGTGTGTGTGTGTGTGTGTGTGTG